>JBBBDQ010001191.1:695000-831616 GCA_037127315.1 Ascarosepion bandense
GTGGTACAGTGTATATCGGCTCGGAACGAGAAACCGGGGAGCCGAGTTCGAATTCCAGTTGAATCCATTGTATTCACTTACGCGCAAATACCCTTGGGAAAGGTATTAATCCGTCTGCTTCCTTCCAGTTATGGGTTAAATAGCAGGACAGATTGGGTTCTATAGCCTTGGTCGGCAACCAGTCTACCGCAGAAAGCAATGGCAACCTACTGCGGGATAATCTTCTGCCCAGTCAATCATGTCTCTTTCGAGACATGATCGCCCAAGCGTGTATCACGTATGGCACCTAAACTGACTGACTATGGATAATGTAATATTACACAACTCATTTATTTTCCGATAAATAATTTAAATTTAATTAAATTCTTGAAAAAAAATCAAACAATGGTCTGATTTTTTAAATCCCTAGTCTCCTCATCTTTTTTAAATTTAAAATACTTGACAGAACTGACAATTTCTTCTTTGCTTACTGTGGATCCGAGTGAGAAACCACACAAAATAATGAACAACAAAACAGATATTTGAGATTGAAAAATAGATTATATTGAACGTAAATATACAAATGGAACGCATGTTACTAATCCAGGAATACGATTAGCAAGGAATATATATATATATATATATATATATTCTAAACATATACTGTTAAATATAAGAGACAATGAATGTCTATTATGTTTAATCATGAGCCGTTCTAAACGTCGTATTTTGGCTTTAATTTCAGTTGAAAATAACGACAAAAATTATCCAATATTTTATTTATTTGCTTCTAAGCTTTCGGCTCACATGAGACATCTTCAGAGAGGTCACCAAGACGGTAACACAATAACATCCACCATCACTGACGATTTTATTTTGTGCTGACATAAAACTCCGCTAGGCAACGGCAATAGTTACCAAAAATAACAAACTCAGTTCGCAAATTTGCAATGCGGTTCTATGACGTCACACCGCGTGATAGCGCGAAATGACAACAGAACCATGTATTCAAATGCAATGTATTGTGTTATGACCAGATTTAAACCTGATTTTATTAAGTATGGGTTGTTTAGATTTAATGTACATGGCCTCCAATATCTGAAGGTTCTTTTTACTGTGTGTATGAGTAAGGATTGTTGTATTATTGACTAAAATCTGTCTGATATTACCGACATGTTTATGTTTTTCTGAGAAATGTTATTTAATTGCACTCTGATCAGAAAGGTGACATGTAAGTCTACGGGAGAGCGTGGTTGTAGTAAAACCAATATATGTACTGGGTTTTTTATTAATACCAGAGATACAATCTCTGAACGGGCATGTTGGAGAATTTTTGTCTTTATTTTCAACTGAAATGAAAGCCAAAATACGACGTTTAGAACGGCTCATGATTAAACATAATAGACATTCATTGTCTCTTATATTTAACAGTATATGTTTAGAAAATTATTTGCTGCCTCGATATTCTAAATATATATATATATATATGTCGATGGCTTAAGGAGTAGCACCTCCGATTGACACTAAATCCGTCGAGTTTCGATCTCGGCCAGAAGCAAGTGGATGCGTCTAGCCACACTGATGAGCTGTGATATATATATATATATGTGTGTGTGTGTGTGTGTGTGTGTGTGTGTGTGTGTGTGTGTGTGTGTGTGTCTTGGAAGTGATGCCGTGTTGGAAATAGTATATCCGTGTAATAATTTTCTGACTGAGTGGAGCTCAGAGCTACTATGCCAACTGACGCGGTATTCTCGGTGTAACTTCGGTATCTCTCGGTAACTTACAGATCAGTCCCTAACGGATCTTGCTGTTCTCTCTATGGCAGGAATTTATGTATACTCAAGTCGAGTCCATTATCTTAGAAAAAGGGGGGTCCCACAACATTTATTGAGTATCCAAACTATGCAGAAGGCCCGCATGAAATTCCTATGTATGAATTTACACGAGCTACTAGATTAGCAACTAGGTCCCACCCTTTTAGAGTGAAACCAATGAAATGTAACCGCAATTTCTACTCTAATAGCATTTTTCTCACACTTCCCGCCTGTGGAATTCCCTTCCATATACTTCCTTCCTCGACAGCTACAATCTCCAAGAATTTAAATGTAAGGTCAATAGTCATCTCCTATCTCACTAACTCGCATCCTTTCTCTCGCACTTCCTGTCTGTGGAACTCCCTTCCGTATACTTGCTTCCTCGACAGCTACAATCTCCAAGAATTTAAATGTAAGGTCAATAGACATCTCCTATCTCACTAACTCGCATCCTTTCTCTCAAGATCTTTTCTCCATCAACTCCACCCCCATTACACCGGCATTCGCATCTGTCTATTACCCTCCTCCTGACATTTCCTATAACTAACTCCTCTTTCTCATCACTTTCTCCTATGTAACCCCGGTGCAACAGTGGCAGTAGAATGCTTTGCTTGGGGTGAGATGATTAAAAAAAATACACAGACATATCGCTCATTCACTAATGAATTAGAGCACTCTGGCTATTGGGCGTGTATAATGATAATATACATGCTAAAAAGTCTGCTTTCTTCTACCGTGCGCCCATGGCCCAGAAGTAGAACCGCCGACTGACGCCACTTCGGTCGGGTTTCAATCCTGCGTTAAAAGCAATCGGTGTCTAACCGTACTGATGAGCTGTGATACAGCTGTCTGCGGATGACTATATACATATACAGGTGTGAGTTTGTAACCCTGGGTTTCACGCTCTTGGTTACAGGGTTACAAACTCACACCTATCTATATGAATATGTCAGCTCTATCACTGATATTGAGCACTTACAAATAAGTACCGCACATATATAATATATAAATAATATAATATAAAACAAATTGCATATATATATATATATATATATATATATATATATATATATATTGATATTTATAATTATATACGGACACTTTTCACACACACACACACACATATATATATATATATATATATATATATATATATATGTGTGTGTGTGTGTGTGTGTGTGTGTGTGTGTGAAAAGTGTATGTATATAATTATCCGATTGTATGTAGAACGGAGAAAGAATATTTACAACGTCCAAAACATTAATTTAAAACAGTACTCGATATATAATATATAGAACTTTGAATATTAATTATAAATTATATTTTAAATTTAGAACATGTACATAATTTTTTATATGAAGAAACACACATACACACACACACACACGCACACACACACACACACACATATATATATATATATATATATATATAAAGATATTCATTATAAATTATATTTTAGAACATGTACATAATTTTTTATATGAAGAAACACACACACACACACACACACACACACATATATATATATATATATATATATAAAGATATTCATTATAAATTATATTTTAGAACATGTACATAATTTTTTATTTGTTTCGACATTCAGACGGAATGTGTAAGAATGGAAGGCCTCTTTTCTTATATTTGGTTAGTTGTGTTAGGGTGGTAGTTGGAGTTAGTGTTAGGTGAACAGGTTATGCGTATTGACGTATTGACCGTTCAGGTTTTGAAGGGAGTGGTGTGGGTAGCTAAAATGGTTGATCAGCAAGACTCTTTGACCTCAAGGCAGATTTAGCATTTAGTCGTTCGAATTTAAGTTTTCATTACCTCTTTATCCTCTGAGTTTCTTAGAAGTGTCGGTAAGGAGTGGGATGTCTATTTTGTACAAAATATTTTTCGTCTTTAAGTAGGGCCTATATAATTACTGTAGATTTGTATATTCAATCTTAATTATGGATTTAGGGAATAAATTATTTTATTAAATTTTTAATTTCTACTTAGCACCCAGTTTGGAAACCAATTTTTTCGTTAAGTTTTTTAATCTTAAATTACTCATCTTGTACTACGGTGGTTGTACATGTTAGTGCCTGTTTTTTTTATAAGGGAACAAAGCATGCTGATTGACCTTTGGAGTTTCGAAGAAGTGGTGTGTGTATTGAGTTTGTTTGATATCTTTTAGGATTTCTTAGATGAGTAGGTTAGGGGGGAGGTGTTTATTCAGTACCGAATATTGTTGCATTTCACCGGATTTGTACAACCTATACAGCGATAATATTTTGAGGACCCTAGATGACACACCAGGATTTGTTATTGGAGGCCACAACCTGAACAACATAAGATACGCGGACGATACAGTACTGATTGCGGACACGGAAAGGAAACTGCAAGATCTCATACAGAAAGTAGCAGTGGAGAGTGACAAGAAGGGACTACAAATAAACTTTAAGAAAACTGAGTGCATGGTCATCAGCAAAAGTTACAACCCAAAATGCCAAATACAGGTGGGGGATAACAGAATCAAACAAGTCCAAGAATTTAAGTACCTAGGAAGTGTTCTAACAGGGGATGGAAAGTGCGACACGGAGATCCGAAGGCGAATTGGCATGGCAAAGGACGCGTTCCAGAAGATGAGCAAAATACTAACACACATGAAAATCTCAATAGAAACGAAGAAAAGAGTGCTAGACTGCTACGTGATGTCAGTTCTTCAATACGGCAGTGAATGCTGGACAATATAATCGAAAATGAGGACAAAACTAGAAGCAGCCGAATGTGGTTCTACAGAAGGATGCTACGGATATCGTGGACTGAGCATACAAGCAACGACGAAGTGTTAGAAAGAATGGCAACAAAAAGGAAATTGATGCTGAGCATCAGGAAGAGACAACTGAAGTTCCTGGGACATGCAATGAGGAAGGAGAGCCTGGAGAACCTGATACTGACTGGACAGATAGAAGGAAGGAGAGACAGAGGAAGGCAGCGGATAACATATTTGCAGGGTCTGATCAGGTGGATGACGGAACGGGGGTTGCCAGGAGCAACAGGAGCAAGCATACTAAGAGCCACAAGGGATAGGGAGACGTGGAGAGCCATGATCGCCTACGTCCTGAAGGGACAGGGCACATAGAAGAAGAAGAAGATTTGTATGTTTAAACTTAATTTTGGATTTTGAAGATTGATTTTTACATTCAAATTTTAGTTTGATCACAGTTTGGGAACTGATTTTTTCTATTAGATTTCACATTTTAATTAGATCCTCGTTTGGGTTAATGTTTAATGTAAAGGGGTACATATTAAAGATTTTTTTGCCTTAGGTAAGCAGGTACTAAGGGCGTAATGGGCAGAATTTTATGTAGAAGGAGAGATTGAGTGTTTGTATTTAAGGTAATATGCGAATAGGTAATAGGTTTTGTTAGTATTAGTTGAAGTTTAATGTGTATATTAAAGTTTATATAATACGATCATGGGTAATAAATTTTACTCTAGAATTTAGTAGGTTAGTTTCTTTTATGGAATCTCGATTTTATATATATATATATATATATATATATATATATATATATAATCGTACCACCCCGAGCAAGGCGGTAACGCCACTGATGTTCAGGGGGCTACGTAAGAGTGAAAAGATCGGAAAAGAAAAAGCCGGAAACCATATCCTAAACAGGGAACAAGGGATGAGCCTCTTAACCTGTTCAATAGACGTGGGTAGAGTGTGAACCGGGCGATAGATAGATCTATCTACTCCAATTGAAAAAAAAAACAAAACAAAAAAAAAAAACAAAGTGAGAAGATTGGAAAAGAGAAAAACCGGAAACCACATCCTAAACAGAGAACAAGGGATGAGTCTCTTAACCTGTTCAATAGACATGGGTGGAGTGTGAACCGGGCGATAGATAGACCTATCTACTCCAATTGAAAAAAAAAATAAAGAAATAAAAAAATAAACATAAAACAAAGTGAGAAGATTGGAAAAGAGAAAACCGGAAACCACATCCTAAACAGGAAACAAGGTATGAGCCTCTTAACCTGTTCAATAGACATGGGTGGAGTGTGAACCGGGCGATAGATAGATCTATCTACTCCAATTACAATATATATAGAAATAAATTTTAATCTAATTATGGATATTAGATAGAGTTTTTAATTTTTTAGAAAAAATTTTCAAGGCGGGGGGTGGGGGGGTCCTGGTTCTGGCTTTTGCAGTGTTTTTTAGCATGATTGTAATGGTAGTTCTTTAATGTGTTTGCAGTTTACTGTGGTTTCATGCCTCTGGTTTAAAAGCTTGTGCTTTGTGGTACAGTGGATATCGGCTCGGAACGAGAAACCGGGGAGCCGAGTTCGAATTCCAGTTGAATCCATTGTATTCACTTACGCGCAAATACCCTTGGGAAAGGTACTAATCCATCTCTTCCTTCCAGTTATGGGTTAAATAGCAGGACAGATTGGGTTCTATAGCCTTGGTCGGCAACCAGTCTACCGCAGAAAGCAATGGCAAACTACTGCGGGATAATCTTCTGCCCAGTCAGTCATGTTTCTTTCGAGACATGATCGCCCAAGCGTGTATCAGGTATGGCACTTAACTGACTGACTATTCATATATTTAAGGATTTCAATATTCTCATGTAAACACAGGAAACATGGTTCTTTTATAGATTTAGCTGTTCTTGCTAGTTTGAGGATTTTCCATTTAACTTTCGGTGTTTTATTTTCGTCTTTTAACTTCCAAAAGTATTTGGAAAGAGATGTCATGTTTAGTTTTTCTTTGTTATTAAAGGATGAGATGTGATTGTAAAATCTCTTTTTAAATACGTTCATTGTATTTCCGATATATATTTTTTCATCCTTAGGATTCTCCATAGGTGAGATCGAAGACATATATATCAGGAATTCCGTTAGGCATTTATTGGCCATGGGGCATTGGTTAGGGTTTCTGCAGTTACAGAGGTTGTTATTAAGGGTCGGACTGATATTAGTGTTGGAGTTATTATTGTTGTATGTTTTTAATATTTTGCTGTTATGTACATTAATTATGCTTTCTAGATTATTGGAGCAGCTATAGTTTAGTTTTATTGTGTTTTTATTGAATATCTTGCTTAGGGGGTCATTTTTAGGGAAATGCTTATCTATTAGTTTAAGAAATTTATGTCCCAGCTTGAATTTAACTGATTGATTAAAAGGATGGTTATACCATATGATTTTCCCGTTTCTATTTCTGTTTTTGGAACCACCGAATTTTTCTACAAAGTTAATTTTTATTGATTGCTATCCACTTTCCTTAAGAATTCTATCGTAAATTACCTTGTGTTTATCAAATATTTCTTTACTTGATGAGTGTGTATTGATGCGACGTTCTACAGATGATGGGATATGCTTGATAATGGATGGTGGGTGATTAGATTTGGGGTGTATATATATAGGGTTGGCATTGTTTTTCATGTATGGTTGGAAGGTGTTCGATACTAAGTCTAGTGTTATGTCTAGGAAGTCTACTTGCTTGATATATATATTTTTTTAATCATATCACCCCAAGCAAGGCGAAATCGCCACTGATGCGCAGGGGACTACGTGAGAAGGAAAAGATTGGAAAAGAGAAAAACCGGAAACCACATCCTAACCAGGAAAAAAGGGATGAGCCTCTTCACCTGTTCAATAGACGTGGGTGGAGTGTGAACCGGGCGATAGATATATCTATCTACTCCAATTGAAAAAAATAAAAAATAAGAAAAAAAGAATGAAAAGATTGGAAAAGAGAAAAACCGGAAACCACATCATAACCTGGAAACAAGGGATGAGCCAGTGGAATTCCCTTCCATATACTTGCTTTCCCCACAGCTACAATCTCCAGGAATTTAAATGTAAGGTCAATAGTCATCTCCTATCTCACTAACTCGCATCCATTCTGTCAAGCTATTTTTCCATATACACCACCCCCATCCTCGGTATTTTCATCCGTCTATTACCCTTCTCCTGATATTTTCTATAACTAAGTCCTCTTTCTCATCACTTTCCCCTATGTAACCCCCTGCACAACAGTGGCAGTAAAATACCTTGCTTGGGGTAAAATGAGTTACAAAAATATTCTAAGGTAACAGAGTTAGCCAGACCATCAGGCATATTTGGACAATTGATGATGTAAATCGTGATTATGTCGGCGACATGATCGGTTTTGTAAATCCATTTTAGAGGATTTCCTATCCCAATGATGGATGTGCGTTGTGGTACAGTGGATATCGACTCAGAACGACAAATCGGGGGAACCGAGGTCGAATTCCAGTTGAATTCCTGGCATTCACTTACGCACTAATACCTTTGGGAAAGGTATTAATCCGTCTCTTTCCTCCAGATATGAGTTAAATAATAGGACAGATTGGGTTCTGTAGATTTGGCTTGCAACCAATCTACCGCAGAAACCTACTGCGGGATAATCTTCTGCCCAGTCAGTCATGTCTCTTTCGAGACATGATCGCCCAAGTCTGTTTCACGTATGGCACTTAACTCACTGAATGAAGATAATAGTTGGAAATATAAGTAAAGCTTCTGCTGGGCAAAAAGTGGGGGATCAATTTATTACTTAAAAACAATAGAAAACTGATCCCCCACTAATTACTACTTAATAATATAATACATCTCTTCCTCCTCTAAATACAAGTCAAATAATAGGACAGATTGGGTTCTATAGCCTTGGTCGGCAGCCAGTCTACCGCAGGAAGCAATGGCAACCTACTGCAGGATAATCTTCTGCCCAGTCAGTCATGTCTCTTTCGAGACATGATCGCCCAAATGTGTATTACATATAACTGACAACTATCAATTGAACAAATACGAATTTGCGGCTGCCTATGTTATGCAGGACCCAGGAGAATCAGCCCAGCAATGAGGTCGGGTGATGAGCCAATACATAGTATTTAATTTCATTTAATATTTCGATCATGGGATTTAATTTCATTATTATATTATTAAATTTTTTTTAAAAATTAATTTATTTTTAATTTTATTTTTTTGGAAAGCATCTTTAAACGTAAGGCTATAAAGCTAAAGTAACTAAAATTTGATAAAATAATAGATAATATATATATTTAACCCAGAAACGAAACGTTCACTTATGTTTCAAAAATTTATGTCAATTTTGGTCAACCATATTTAGCTTGTCAAAACATCTGGCTGTCATCAATCACTTCACACGTCAGAAAGATAAGAGTTCCGTAATTAAGAAATACTTTTATTCTAAATTTCATGCTATAAACAAGTGATATTTGTTTCAAATCAGAATAATTTAACTTTAAATTTGTTAATTTTCTACAAAAAGTCACAGATGTATATTTTATTTTTGCAAGATATTTAAAAACTAAAATTAACTTTTATTTCTCAAAATTTGTAAAAGTGAAAGCTATAATGAAAACTCTCAAGAATTTTAGATTCCAGTCAATATAATTTTTATTTAAAATACATCAGAGTATTTTGCTTACTGGAAATAGTAAAGTTAAGCATTTCGCTTTTAATTATAGCTAAAATGAAAGCTTCAAGAAAGGTTTTCATTCCTAAAAATCAATTTTAAAACGTAGGTATCGAAAATGAGTGAAGGTACCTAAATTGTATTGAAAAGATAAAAATTATAAGTACACATGAAAAATTATATAAAAATGTTGACCTCAACACCATGTCTGTCATTTTTAATGAAAAAGTGAAAAAGATGGATTGCTGCCTAAATACATGATATATATATATATATATATATATATATATATATATATATATATATAACTAATTAGACTCCGTTTTTACTCTTACGTAGACCCCTGCGCATCAGTGGCGTTATCGCCTTGCTTGGGATGATATGCTTTAAAAAAAAAGTAGCAGAAATTGTGTGAATGGCTTTAGTGAGGACCAGTTCACTGTGTTGCCTGGTTCGCATTCAGCGTTTCATTTACAGACGTTGGAGTCACTATACAGCAAATCTAGGATACCGTCTCTCTGTAAAGAGAGAGATTGTGTGATTGAAATCCACATAATTAACATTTAGTGCATGTCCCTCCCCTCTTTTTACCCCCTCCGACATGATTCATCTTCAGTTTTAAAATTTAAAATATTGAAGAATTAAAAAAAAGTCCAAGTTGATCCTGACGAAAAACAGGATTGAAACCGGTCGGTCATATTCGTGTTTCTAATTTTTTTATTCTATCATCTTTAAAAAAAAAAAATGCCTGTAAGTATGAAATTAACTTTAATTCTTGCTGTGATAAAATTTGTTACTTATAATAATGCATATATATATATATATATAAGAAAGTTGTTTTTTTTTTTAACTTACCTGTTGTCTTCGTCGAAGTAAAAAATATTTATTTAGCAGGATAGAAAACTGTCGGAAAGGTTTCATACCTCCGTCATTGAGCAGTTATCAGCAGTTGGCAGCAAAGTCTGTTAAGAAAGGAAAAAAAGAATTAAGAAAGTTAAAACATAAAAACTAAAGTGTGTGTGTGTGTATTTTCAAATATCTCCATTCCTGAAAGAATTACTCTTTTTCCAAGTCAACATATATGACTATCAATCAGTTAAATGCCATGCGTGATACACGCTTGGGCGATCATGTCTCGAAAAAGAGATGATTGATTGGGCAGAAGGTTGCCATTATTTTTTGCAATAGACTGGTTGCCAACCAAGGCTATAAAACACAATCTATCCTGTTATTTAACCCCTGAGTGGAGGGAACAAACGGATTAATACATTTCCTAAGGATATTTGCACGTAAGTGAATGCAACAAATTTAACTGGAATTCGAACTCAGCTCCCTGATTTCTTGTTCTGAGCCGATATCCATTGCATCACAACAAAGTGATAAAATATATAAAAATGGTTAAATTCTGATATATCTCGGAAAGGGATATATATATATATATATATATATAATGTGAGGTAGTTAAGTGGTTAAGTCAAATGTAACCGCGTAAAACAATCTAGTAAGCAGACGTAAGAGACGGTACTCGTAGTATGCAGTATCCAGAGGCGTTGGCGTAGTCAATAATCGTAATCCAATAGCGGTAGACCTCTAGTGATAAACCAAAGACCTCTGGATCTCTGGACGTCCTCGCCTTAGTCTATATTTATGGCTGACACCAGCCAATCACATTCCAGTGAGAGGGAACCAAGGTGTACACATATTGATTACCTATTCATTACATCAAATTCGTTACTTTCTATTATTAAAAAAATAAGTACATAAATTTATCCCATACTAAAATAATTAAAAAAAAAATTAATGACGTCGTTTCCTCACTTTCATTTATTTGACACTAGCACTATAGCCCGGAGTTGCTCGGGTGTAATGAAAGCTTTAAAACTAATCCATGGTCCTGGAGCTCAGACTCAGCCTAAAGAATATTTGTGTGAAGTTTGATGAGAATCAGATACAAATTGTGGATTTGTATAAAGGACATACAGACAGATAAACAGACGCACACACAAACATCTTGCCTTTTGTATATATATATATAGGGACCACAACACCACTATTTTGTCACTGTCTTCGGCCATCCGCCACGGTAGGGATGGACTTATATTTTCAATTCAATTATCTTTATTGTTAATAACTTAAATGTTCTATGTTTACTGTGTGTTATTATTTACTCTTTGATAATGGCTTATGTGAGCCGAAAGCTTAGACCTGATAAAAAATTCAACAAATACTGTGATTTTTTGTTGTCTTTTAACGACATCACCATCAAGTATATCAGACGGTATGAACGGATCCTACACAAAATTAATAGACAAAACTTGTCTATATTATTCAATGAAACCTGCATTAATGAAAAAATGCTGCCAAAATACACACAATATATATATATATATATATATACACGAGAAAAAATCGCAAGATCTTGCGATTTTTTCTCGTGTGTTTTTGCTCTACGTCACTGCCTCTTGGTTAACCCTTTTTGGTTAGTTTTGTATCGAGCACTTTTCTTTCTTTGTGGTTCGTTCCGTTTGAGGGTTTTTTTTTCTTTGCTGTGAAGCACTGTATGCATTGTCGGTGCTCCGCAGTTTTCTTTTTTTCCCCTCATTGTCCAAAGCTTTATAGCGGCGGACAATAACGGACTTAGATTCTGCCGGTTATTCGTGGTCCTAAAGGATTACTTGTGTAAGATTTTAAGATTTGGATACGTACAGAATCGATTTTTTTTATTATATATATACATATATATATATATATATATATAATCGATTTTCTGCACTATTGTAAGAACTGCAACCTTGAAACTTTTGAATATCATTTCTTATGTCTTTGTCTATGAGTGTATCAAATTTGATTACAATCGGACCACTCCTTCTATAACCCGGTTTTTTCGATTATCTATTTTCGATATTTATCGGGAGTACCTCGACACAAAACCTAGCTAAGAACACTCGCAGATGCTTATAGTACAACTGTGTAAATTTTCAAGAAAATCGGTTCAGCCGTTTCGGAGTCTATAGGTAACGGACTCATACACACAGAGACAAAGTTCCATTTCTAAATAAGTTTAGATTAAATTACATCACCTAACATCATCCATAATTTACCTTATAATTATGTCATCCAAGGCGATTGGAGACATGGAGAAGTCCAGAAAGAGAAACGAAGAACGAAAATGACTGTTGTTACGTGTTAAGTGTAACAAAAGGAAAAAAAATGATTGATCAAAACTCAGAGTTAAAATACAGACAAATATTTAATTCACAAAACATTAAATAAAAATATTTACGAATATACAGTTTGTCATTCAAATCAAAAGACATAGAAAACGTATAGTTTACTACTGCCCAGCAAAGTGTTACGAGGAAGAGAAGGGTGGGAAGGTGTCAAATATCTTTACCCAGTTAAGTTGGCTAGGAAGTTAAGTGTTATACCTTTTGGAAATCCTTGAATGCGTATATAAAGACCAATTATAGGCTTGGTCAACGAAAGACGCAAAAATATGTATTTACCCAGATAGTTCCATGAGGTTCTCTTTCAGGTTTTAGTTGTTCAAACTTTTTCTGTGTGATTCTTTCGGTTGGATATAGATCCTTGAATCTTAACCGGAGTTGATAAGATAGCAAATCCTTTTATCAACTCTTTCAAGTTTTAGTTTGTCGTCGACTTAGAGAGATTCTTTCGGCTGGATATAATTCCTTGAATCGAAACCGGTGCTGATGAGGTCAGCACATCCTTTTATCAACCGTTTCAAGTTTTAGTTTTTTGTCGTCGATTTAGTGAGATTCTTTCGGCTGGATATATATCCCTGAATCTTAACCGGGGCTGTAGAGGTCAACCCATCCTGCTATCAACTAACTGCTCCGTGCCCAAAACCTATTTTTATAGGGGCTAACACCTAATTTGCATTCTTCTAGAACCTTTCGAACTCTCTCGACTCTACTGGAACTTTCTACAATATTCCAAAACGTTCTATTTCTAATTTCCTTATTTTTACGACCGCTTTCTGAATTAAAACTTTTTTGTAACAACAAGTATGACTCAATAGAGTCCTTTACTACAACCTTTTAGACATTATTAATATTTATTTATTTTTTTTTTTTTTGTATATAAATTCATCCTCTTAACTCTATAAAACTATCAGTAAGAGATTCAGGAACGCAGTCCACTACAAAATCTATCCAAGTGCTGACTGCGGACGCGACCACCTGACAGTTATATGCAAAATAAAGACGAAACTACGGGGGTTAAAGCAGTCCAAAGCAGCCCTCAGACTGCAATACAACAGGAAATATATGCGGACAGTGTGAAAAAGAAATATGGAGGAGAAATTGGAAATGGAAGTTCAAAACGGTACGCACTAAGAGAGCGTTAGTGACATCAGCAATCGACATCGACCCAAAGGAAAAAGAACGTCGGAAGAAAAACTTTTTTTGCGTATAAATACTATTTGTTTATAAATAAATATGAAAATTTATTCTTACATATATTTATTTTCATAAAGAAAAAAATAAAAAGAATAAAGATTAAAAGAATAAAGAATAAATAAAAAACAAAGAAAATTTATTCTTACATATATGAAAAAATTTAAAGATATTACTTATTTTTTACACATTAAAATTTTAGCCATTCACCGTTCGTATTTTTTACGATATTCATAAATACGGAACTACATGAAGTTTTTATTTTGTTGTTATTTTATCGATATACGAATGAAAGGTGGGCCACTTTTCAGATCTTGCTCAATGGTAGAGCAAAGGTCTGAGGTTACGCCCCACCCAAAGCGCCGGGCTGGTTTCTTGTCAGATTGGAAGTAATTTGTCCAAAACTCGATATCTTCCTCTTTAGTCTTATGTTTTAATTTTACGTATTATCCTTTCTTTTGTACAGAAACAGTTTTACTTGTAACATCAATTAATGTTGACACATACAAAAAAAAAAAAAGACACGTGAAGTCAGTCACAAGTGCCATCAAAGTTTTATGGCACTTTTGTGACTGACTTCACTTAAACGCTTGTCGATCATGTCTCTTTTGAGACATGACTGACTGGGCAGAATATTTTCTTTTCTTGCAGTAGGTTGCCAGGTAAATTTTTGTTTTGTTCCCCGAAGGCCTTTTTTTACCTCTTCAAATCTTTCGAAAACATCCTTATTTCCGTGCAAAAAGTAAATGCTGAACTCAAATCGATAATTGTTTATTGACGAAACCTAATTTTTTTCAATTTTACAACCAGAAAAATATCGAACTTCTCGCAGTTTATTTCACCCCGTAACCACGGTTCAAAACATGTTATTCACTGCTGAATGACTTCACGCGTAAATTGGAGATTTTTCGGCCAATTTACTTCCTTTTTGCTATTCATGCGCGGAAATTGAGTTCCGAACCCAAACAAATCGCGGACTAATTGCTCAAAGGAAGTAAACGGGACGTAATAAGTATCCTACGCCCCAAGTCATTCAGCGGTGAATCAGATATGAAAACGGTGGTAAGGGGTGAGATATAGTCCGACTTTTTTGTGTTCGATAACAGGAAAAATGGAGGGTTTATTCAGTAAGCAATTAACGATCTGATTTCAGCGTTTACATTTGCACGTAATTAAGGAAGTTTAGGAAAGATTTGACGGGGTAAAGGCCTTCGGGGAACAAAACAAAAATTTACCCTCAGAAGGTTGTTAGAAAGATTAGAAAGAACAATACAAATTAGGTAATAGGGGCTGTCAGAAAGTGGGTAAGAGAAGGATGAGAATACTGATGAGAGTGGAGTGGACGGAGAAAGGAGCATGAGAGAAAGTTATGTGAAAGAGTGACAGGTTATAAGGGATGTCAGGAAGTGGGTAAGAGAAGGATGAGAATACTGATGAGAGTGGAGTGGACGGAGAAAGGAGCATGAGAGAAAGTTATGTGAAAGAGTGACAGGTTATAAGGGATGTCAGGAAGTGGGTAAGAGAAGGATGAGAATACTGATGAGAGTGGAGTGGACGGAGAAAGGAGCATGAGAGAAAGTTATGTGAAAGAGTGACAGGTTATAGGGGGTGTCAGGAAGTGGGTAAGAGAAGGATGAGAATACTAATGAGAGTGGAGTGGACGGAGAAAGGAGCATGAGAGAAAGTTATGTGAAAGAGTGACAGGTTATAGGGGGTGTCAGGAAGTGGGTAAGACAAGGATGAGAATACTGATGAGAGTGGAGTGGACGGAGAAAGGAGCATGAGAGAAAGTTATGTGAAAGAGTGACAGGTTATAGGGGGGTGTCAGGTAGTGGGTAAGACAAGGATGAGAATACTGATGAGAGTGGAGTGGACGGAGAAAGGAGCATGAGAGAAAGTTATGTGAAAGAGTGACAGGTTATAAGGGATGTCAGGAAGTGGGTAAGAGAAGGATGAGAATATTGATGAGAGTGGAGTGGACGGAGAAAGGAGCATGAGAGAAAGTTATGATAATAAATTGACTGGTTATAGGGAGTGTCAGGAAGTGGGTAAGAGAAGGATGAGAATACTGATGAGAGTGGAGTGGACGGAGAAAGGAGCATGAGAGAAAGTTATGATAAAGAGTGACAGGTTATAGGGGGTGTCAGGAAGTGGGTAAGAGAAGGATGAGAATACTGATGAGAGTGGAGTGGACGGAGAAAGGAGCATGAGAGAAAGTTATGAGAAAGAGTGACAGGTTATAGGGGGTGTCAGGAAGTGGGTAAGAGAAGGATGAGAATATTGATGAGAGTGGAGTGGACGGAGAAAGGAGCATGAGAGAAAGTTATGATAATAAATTGACTGGTTATAGGGAGTGTCAGGAAGTGGGTAAGAGAAGGATGAGAATATTGATGAGAGTGGAGTGGACGGAGACGGGAGCATGAGAGAAAGAATGCAGGTTAGTGGGGGTTCAGTTTATTACTTAATAACAATAGAAAACTGATCCCCACTTCTTGTCCAGTAGAAGCTTTATTTACGTTTCCTACTGTTATATTCAGTCAGTCATTTAAGTGCCATACGTGATACACGCTTTGGGCGATCATGTCTCGAAAGAGACATGACTGGCTGGGCAGAAGATTATCCCGCAGTAGGTTGCCATTGCTTTCTTTGCGAGACTGGTTGCCATTCTGACCTGTTATTTAACCCATAACCGAAGGAAAGAGACGGATTAGTTACCTTTCGCAAGGGTATTTGTGCGTAAGTGAATTCAAGTAATTCAACTGGAATTCGAACTCGGCTCCCCGATTTCTCGTTCCGAGTCGATATCCACAACGCACATCCTTGCATCACAACGCACAATAAATTTAATATTATTTGCCGAAATGAAACGTCAGTTATCTTTTTCAGCAATTTCTAAAGGAAACTCTACCGAAAATATTGATGGTTAAAATAACCGAAGCAACGAACATAAATTTCATTTTATTTACCAAAGTGAAGTCTAAGTTATCTTTTATAGCAAACTAGCAGTATAGCCCGGCGTTGCTCGGGTGTAATGAAAGCTTTAAAACTAATCCATGGTCCTGAAGCTCAGACTCTTTGGAAGTTGGCATGAAAGACTAAAAAGCAATAGTTGTTTCCAGTTAAAGTGAAACCATAGACCGAAAGAAAAAATGAATGGATGTTAGTCAAATTTTGATTTTCCGGTATCAATATCAAATAAGTTCTTTTCGTTGTAAACTGAATTTTGAAGGCTAAATAAGTCCTCTGAGTAAATGGTATCATGGCTGAGACTAAGAACTACAATTATACCTACTTAGAGCCAAACCCGAAGCAAAAACTAAAATAAAAGGGCTGAAAAAAAATACAGACATACAGGCAGATAAACAGACACACACAAATATCTTGCCTTTTGTATATATATATATATATAATCGATTTTCTGCACGATTGTAAGAACTGCAACCTTGAAACTTTTGAATATCGTTTCTTATGTCTTTGTCTATGAGTGTATCAAATTTGATTAAAATCGAACCACTCACTTCTATAACCCGATTTTTTCGATTATCGATTTTCGATATTTATCGTGGGTACCTCGACACAAAACCTAGCTAAGAACACTTGCAGACGCTTATAGTACAACTGTGTAAATTTTCAAGACAATCGGTTCAGCCGTTTCGGAGTCTATAGGTAACGGACACACACACAAACACAGAGAGAGAGAGAGAGAGAGAGAGAGAGAGAGAGAGAGACAAAGTTCCATTTATAAATAAGTTTAGATTCCAATGTTAACTACCAAAAAAAAAAGACAAAAAAAAAAAACTCGCACTCAGCACGGTTTCAAATAGTCAGACTGCAGTAAATATGCCAATCCTTGTTTTCAGACGCTGATTCAGGATTTTCCTGCCAATATCAAATAATCCCAACCGTACTATGAATAAGGACATATCCGGTTTTCTTCTTTTCTCTAAGGACTAGTTAAAAGCACAAAGAACCTGTCGTCCTCGTCAATCCTGAATGTTATTACGTAATTATACTCATTCTCGAATATGCCTGTCTCCTAGGGGGAGGTGGCCAATCCCTGTTGCAGACACCTGCTCAATCACATGTGTATTTATTCATCATTCCACAGACCCTATACGGAAAATACGCCTGGCTCAAACACTCGGTCATGATGATTCGTGAGATTCGAACCAGGGACTCTTGGTCGGAAAGCGGACGTTATAACCACTCGACAGGCACGTCTTAGTTAATTATTTTTAATAACAGTCAGTCGTCAGTCAATTAAGTGCCATACGTGATACACGCTTGGGCGATCATGTCTCGAAAGAGACATGGCTGACTGGGCAGAAGATTTTCTATCCTGCTCTTTAAAATATAGCTGAAGGTAGAAGAGACGGATTCTATCAATAAGTAGTAATTAGGGGGGATCAGTTTATTACTTAATAACAATAGAAAAATGATCCCCCACTTTTTGTCTAGTAGAAGCTTTACTTATGTTTCCAACTATAATCTTCATTCAGTCAGTTAAGTGCCATACATGATACACGCCTGGGCGATCATGTCTCGAAAGTGGCAGAAGATTTTCTATCCTGCACTTTAAAATATAGCTGAAGGTAGAAGAGACGGATTGTATTAATAAGTAGTAATTAGTGGGGGATTCGTATTCATATTCACTCATATTCATTCTTAGAAACACGACAAGGGATTTACCCTTAAATTAAAAATATACCAACTATAGGGAATATTTGTGGTGAAAAATAAATAATTTAAATTTCTACAAGAAACATCCTCAATTAGCTTACACTCTGCTGTAACAATAAAAGAATTGAAACCAGAAGCTAAAAGCCTAAGTGTAAATGTTCGCCATGAAAAAATGAAAGAAATAGTGCGTAAAGAGTACTATAGAAGGCTACGAATGATATTAAAAAACTTAATTGAATTCTCAGAACAGAATTATGTTCATTAATAGCCTTGCAATCCCAGTTGTCCAATATAGTTTCAACATCTTAAACTGGACTCTAAACGACATGAGGCGAATAGATTCTAAAACAAGAAAGCTTCTTTCTAAGCATAAGATGCATCATCCAAAGGCTGATGTAAACCGTCTATACATACCCCGTAAAGAAGGTGGAAGAGGTCTTATTCAGCTAGAATTGTCATACAAGACAATAACTATTGGCTTACTAACATACATAGAAACAACAAAGGATTGGATGATACAATTAGTAAGGTAACATGAAGAAAGAAAAAATATTCAATAATAAAAGAAGGCAGTAAATACAAACAAGATTTACAGTTAGATTCTGTAGAAAAGCAAAACAGAAGCCAAGAACCAACTATTGCGGAAAAAATATGAAAATGAAAGCCAAAGATAAAGCTCTTGAACAGATGAAACAACCCTGGCAAGACAAACCTCTGCATGGCCAATATCCAGAACGTGCCAATAAATCCAATGTTGACAAAGTTAATACTCATCGATGGTTACGTGCATCTGGATTAAAGTCTGAAACTGAAGGATTTATTCTTGCAGCACAAGACCAAAGTCTTTTCACTAGAAACTTTCAGGCAAATATTATACATAATAATATGGATTGTAACATAGCAATCAAGGAATTTGAAAAACTGTCAAAATATAAAGACCTGGAAATTGAAATAGAAAAAATGTGGAAATTGAAAACAAGAGTTGTGCCAGTGATAGTAGGTGCACTTGGAATGATAAAAAATGGAACAAAATAACATTGAAAGAATCCCTGGAAACCCCTGCTTAAGAGATATACAAAAAATTGTCTTATTAAGTACAGCCCACACACTAAGGAAAACTTTGTCTATGTAATGCTAGGGATGATAGGGAAGATAGAAAAAAACATGAAATGGAGCCATAACAACACGCCACGACCTGCCTTATGTCTTCCCGCAGACTTGGTTGGTAGTGCGACCATAGCAGAAATCGAAATATGATGAAAAATGACATAATAATAATATTCATTCTATCAAAAGAGAAGACAAAAGAAATTACAAAAATACCTATCAATATATAAAATTATAAAAAAAATAAAAATAAAAAAACAGAAAAATAAAAAAATATATATAAATTGCTGTAAACTAATATTAACCTGACGTGGAAAATTTAGCTTTAATATGATATTAACATACATGTAAAAATTTAACATTGAAATTTAATTTAAATATATAATGAGATATATTTATGGTACAAAATTGAAAGCAATGGCAACCTACTGCGGGATAATCTTCTGCCCAGTCAGTCATGTCTCTTTCGAGACATGATCGCCCAAAGCGTGTATCACGTATGGCACTTAACTACTAATTTCAATACAATTTGAAAAAATAACTACTCTTAGTAGTATCCAAAAAATTCCTATTAATTTAAAAAAATTCAGTTAAAATAATTAAATCATCAAAAATAAAAATGAAACCGAGTAAGAAAAACTAAATAAAACAAAATGGAGTTTGGGTGAGGTCACAGGAGAGAGCGTGCTAAGAGCCACCAGGGATAGGGAAGGGCAGGTCACATAGAAGAAGATATATGCTGTTTATAAGAAACTATAATGTGGATATAAAATGGGGGATCAATTCTACATTATAATCAATATATAAACTGATCCCTCATTTTGTGGCCATACTAGATTTTATACATTTATATTGTAGATTTATAAACTTGAGCAGGTGGATGACAGTACAGGGGTTGCGTGGTGTAACGGGAGAAATCGTGCTAAGATCCACCAGGAATAGGGAGACGTGGAAAGCCTTGATCGCCTACGTCCTGAAGGGCAGGTCACATAGAAGAAGAAAACATATGCTGCTTATAAGAAACTATAATGTGGATATAAAATGGGGGATCAATTCTACATTATAATCAATATATAAACTGATCCCTCATTTTGTGGCCATACTAGTTTTTATACATTTATATTGTAGATTTATAAACTTGAGCAGGTGGATGACAGTACAGGGGTTGCGTGGTGTAACGGGAGAAATCGTGCTAAGATCCACCAGGGATAGGGAGACGTGGAAAGCCATGATCGCCTACGTCCTGAAAGGACAAGGCACATAGAAGAAGAAAGTCCGTCAGTGGACGAAGCGCGTTGGTTAAAACGGAATATAGTTTTCAAGTTTTCTTTTGTATTTGGTCCTTTCCAAATTATTTAACATGAAAAATCAATATATTTCGAGTATTTTGATGATTCTCTATTAAAATATCCGCGCTAAACGAATTTACCAAACCTTGTAGATAAACTAGTTGAATATATATATATATATATATATATATATATATGAAACGGAAGCAAACAACATTTCTCCTTTCCTAGATATCATGTTATATCGTAGTAACAATAGCCTATAAGTACTTACCTCACTTAATAAAAACGAAGTTTGTTTTTTTCCGTCAAAATGTTTATTTTATTATTAAGCGAAAAAATAAAAGTACTTTTAAGTTATTTAAAAAAACATTTAATCCTTTCTAATACGTTCGAAATTTAGATAAATGATCTTGTTTGTTTTCGTCAGCAGCTGATCCAGTTTTTACTAGAGTTTACTGTGAATAATGAAATTATTGTAAAAGGCATTTGTTTCAGGTGAAAAACACATTAATTTTGAAATTTTTGCAAAAAATCAAATAATTTTTGGATTTTAGTGAAACTTACAGGACTTATTTACAAATGAACGAAATTATTTTGGAAATCATTCTTTTTAGAAAATCTTGGTAAAAATATGTTTTTTACATTTGTTACTCCTGCTTTACGTAATTTCATGAAATTTCAAGAAATTAAATTTTGTCGGCAACATTTACTTTATTAGTTAAACGCAGGTCAATTTGGGGATTGTATTAATCATTTTTTTTTCAAGCACACACACACACAGACAAAGTTCCATTTATAAATAAGTTTAGCTTGTTAAATTTCAAAAATATATTTTAAGTTTTAGAAAGCCTTGTTGCAGTTAGGCTATTAAATTATTAAGTAAAAACTATATTTACTAACCGAAAATTGAAAAGCTTAATAAAAATCTTCACGCATCGAGAATTTTAAAATAATTTTTAATTTTTGTTGTGTACAAAATTTTTTAGTTTGTTAAGTATGATGTTTCGTATATGACATATTGATTAAAAAATTAACGTGTTTTAAGGGGGAAAAAAACCTTCAGATAAACTTTTTCTGCAGTTTCGAATTCTTTCATTTCACTCCAGTGTTTTATTTGTACGTTTCAAAATTCAACAAACTTTGCAAATCATCCCTTCAAAATTTAAAGTAAATTTTATTTTTTCAATTCTTTGTTTCTTCAGTTTTTAAATTAATTGTGAATGTAGGTACCTTAACTAATCTATTATAAAGTTTAAAAATGAGTTTTCAAAAATTGAAAAGGCTTTCAAGATTTTTACGATAAAACATTGTTTTCATTCAATTTGGAGCACGCACTTCCCCTCCGGTCCGTCGTCGCGACCCGTTCCTGGCGTGCAGGTCGACGCGCAGTGTCCGTGGGCGGAAGACGCACTCTAAACTCTCCGTCGACTTCGGTCGTCGGGAAGGCATCTTCTGTCGGGCCCGCGAACGTACTGCTCCCTTCTGCCGGCGACGGAGGAAACGAAAATGCGATCCGTTATACGTAGCGAGCCGGCTTCTTTCCGTCGGGCCGTACTCACGGGGGCCCGTTTTCTCGAGTCCCTGTGTGCGTTGTGGTACAGTGGATATCGGCTCGGAACGAGAAACCGGGGAGCCGAGTTCGAATTCCAGTTGAATCCATTGCATTCACTTACGCACAAATACCCTTGGGAAAGGTATTAATCCGTCTCTTCCCTCCATTATGGGTTAAATAGCAGGACAGATTGGATTCTATAGCCTTGGTCGGCAACCAGTTTACCGCAGAAAGCAATGGCAACCTACTGCAGGATAATCTTCTGCCCAGTCAGTCATGTCTCGAAAAAGACTTGATCGCCCAAGCGTGTTTCACGTATGGCACTTAACTGACTGAATGAAGATAATAGTTGGAAACATAAGTAAAGCTTCTACTGGGCAAAATGTGGGGGACCAGTTTTCTATTATTATTAAGTAATAAACTGATCCCCCACTAATTACTACTTATTAATACAATCTGTCTCTCCTACCTTCAGCTATAGCTTAAAGAACATGATAGAAAATCTTCTGCCCAGTCAGTCATGTCTCGAAAAAGACTTGATCGCCCAAGCGTGTTTCACGTATGGCACTTAACTGACTGAATGAAGATAATAGTTGGAAACATAAGTAAAGATTCTACTGTGTAAAAAGTGGGGGACCAGTTTTCTATTATTATTAAGTAATAAACTGATCCCCCACTAATTACTACTTATAATACAATCTGTCTCTCCTACCTTTAGCTATAGTTTAAAGAGCAGGATAGAAAATATATATAATAAATAAATTTTCAATGTTCAAAACAGTTGAATGATCATTTTTTTAATTTATGGTATAAAGAAGGTTGAGATAATAAATGAATAAAGGCCAGGTTTTATTAATTATACCATCATTTTATTTTTGTTGTTGACTTCATAAGGTTACTTTTGTTGTTATATTTGAATAATTATCATTTCATTACTTTTTTTGTATAAATCTTTGTGGTATTCATGTAAATGTTCATTATTATATATGTATTGCTGTGTTCAGGTGATGAAGAGTTTTCCTTCCGTGTATATGTATATTCATATAAATATCGCATTATTATTCATCCATGTGTGTGTCAGGTGGAATGTAGTATCAGGGTGTCGTTTGTGTTATATTATATTATGTTCTGTGTATCTGAGTGTGTGGATTGTACTCTTGAATTAATTCCTTGATTTTCTGAATGTTTTTGTCGTGAATATTATTTAAACACATTTCCGGTTTGTACAGAGTTTGTTTTTTTTGTTTTTTTTAATCATTTCACCCCGAGCAAGGCGGAAACGCCACTGATGTGCAGGGGGCTACATAAATGTAAAAAGATTAATTAGAAAAGAGTGAGGAGTACAAACTAGTTAGAAAGGAGCAATAGAAAGCTGAGAAAGCAGGTGCGATGACAGATACATAGGTGGAGAGAAAGGGAAGGTTATACGGGGGTGGGGAGAGAGCTAGAGTCCAGTGGTTAGTAGATGAGTATTGACTTTGCATTTAAATTTCTGGAGGTTGTAGCCGTCAGGAAAGCAAGAATACGAAAGCGAGTTCCACAGGCGGGAAGTGCGAGAGAAGAAGCTGCAGGAGTAGAATTGTCGTCTGAGTTAGTCTTCTTTTGGTTGGTTGGTTGGTTGGTTGGTTGGTGTCTTGATTGAATCTCTGACGTCTGACACGAATTCCACGCTTGATGGCGAACTAAGAATGCACTGTTCTTTCTATGTTTACTTAACGCCTACACGTTTCTGATACGATTTTGGCAAGAGTGTTGATTTTCGCATGACGTAAATTAACCAAATAAACAAATGTCTGGATTATAATCAAGATTACCAGAAATATGGAAGAATAGAAACAGGGAAAGGATGCACGAGTTAAATGAAAGAGAGAGAGAGAGAGAGAGAGAGAGAGAGAGAGAGAGGGAGAGTTTATCTGCCACTTTATTAGTAAAGAGAAAAGAGTATATTTCAATTCGCTTTAACTATAACCTATCTATTAAACACGAATCTAATTTTTTAGAATTACCTAAATAATCATTAAAAAGTTAAAAATTCTCCTTTTTTTTGTTCGAAAACGAAGCGAAAACGCTAAAGTATTTATTATCTCAATGAAGAAATTTTTAAATTAATTTAAGAAAATTTTATATTATTTTGAAATAAATTCTATTTTAAGAAATCATCTTCAAACGTAAGGTTATAAAGCTAAAGTAACGAAATTTCAATAAAATATTTGATAACTACTGAAAATATTGTAATTTTTTTAATTACTAGGTACATAAAAATAAAAAAAAATCACTTAGGTTTCATAAATTTATATCAGTTTTGGTCAGCCATACTTAGTTTGTCATTTCGTCTAGCTGCCAGTAATCAATTAACACGTCAGAAAATTAAGCCTCAGTGTTTAAGAAATGATTGTATATTACATTTTGTACTGTAAGCAAATAATATTTGTTTCAAATCAGATTAATTTAACTTTAAATTTGCTAATTTCCCTAAAATAATGTGACACAGATGAATATTTTATTTTTGCAATACTTTTAAAACCAAGAATTAAATTTTGTTTGCAAACGTGTCAATCTCTCAAAAAAATGGCCGTTTTTAATCTTTTATCATTCAGTCAGTTAAAGTCATGCGTGATACACGATTGGGTGATCATGTCTCGAAAGAGACATGACTGACTGGGGAGAAGATTTTTCCGCTGTAGGTTTTCTATAAACTGGTTAACCAAGGCTAGAGAACCCAATCTGTTCTGTTATTTAACCCATAGCTGGAGGAGAAGAGATTGATTAATACCTTTCCAAAGGGTATTTGCACGTAAGTGAATGCACGGAATTTAACTGGAATTCAAACCCAGCTTTTTACCACTTCGCCTAAAAAAACATATTTGAAAAAAATAAGTTTAAATTTTAGAGTGTCTTTCCTTCGTGCGCTATGGTTGTCTACGTCCTGAAGGGACAGGACAAACGAAGAATGAGGAGAAGAAAAAGAAATGTTTAAATAGACTTAGCTAATTTTTTCAGCGAAAATATTTCTGCTTTGAAAAGCAGAATTTGAAAATCTACAGCTAAGCGAAAACAAACGAATGAAAATCGGTTACGTAATGTTTTTAAAGTTTCCGCAATACTGATTTTTTTTCCCTATTTTCTTATTAAATATGATATCATCTTACAAGAAGATATTCGAGGTCACTCGATAGTACAACTAAATATGTGCCTCTTATATGAACAACGATTTTCTCATAGCTTAGATTTCACACAAATCCAAAAGCGTAGAACACTTTGAGGCTCGAACTTAACTGTTAACTGTTTTATCAAAACAAGATTGTTAACCATTACATCACGCTAAGGCTTCTAAAGATAATTTTCTAACCAACGCTTAAATATGGTACAAGGCCAAAAGTATGGGATACCCAGTAAGGATAGAACTCAATATTCCGTTGTAATTAATCTAGCTAAACAAGCTTGTTAACCACTACACTACCTCTTATATGAATATAGCCATGTTTGAATAATCATCGAAAGTTGTGCAGGAGTGCTAGGAAGGTGGATGCTGAAGGCTTCTGTGGGTGGGGAAGTTTGACTGGGGGCTCCCGGGCAGTGCTTTGTGACCCTCACTATCCTAAAAATATTTGCTTTTTTCTTATAAACTAAGCACAACTATGAATAAAGGACGAAAAGAATTTGCCGATTTGGACGTCATTCTGGGGGTCATTCTGGGGTCATTCTGGGGTCATTTGTGTCCAAATCCGTGAATTTGTTTTGCTCAACCCAACTCTCGATAACAACTCCCCCCCCCCCAAAAAAAACTATCAAATTTAGTCAGTCAGTTAGTGCCATACGTAATACACGCTTGGGCGATCATGTCTCTTTCGAGACATGATTGACTGGACAGATTATCCTTCAGTAGGTTGCCATTGCTTTCTACGGTAGACTGGTTGCCAGCCAAGGCTATATAACCTAATGTCTTATTATTTAACCCGTAACTGGAGGGAAGAGATTTCTAAGCATTTAATTAATCATGTTATGTCAAATTCTTTATGTGCCGTGTCATTTCAGGACGTAGGCGATCATGGCTCTCCGCAATTTCTTGTCTTTTGGTTATTTCTCCAAAACACTGTTTCGCCATCCATTTGACCAACCTCACAGAGTAGGTTAGGTGTTGTTTTTTTTTCTCTGTTTTTTTAGCCTTCAATTTCTCCTGTGAGTATCAGATTTTCTAAGCCCACTTAAGCGATGGATTATATTATTAAGTAGTATTTAGTGGAGGATCAGTTTATTACTTCATAATAATAAATGACGAAAAAAATGCCAATTTGGACGTCATTCTGGGGTCATTTGTGTCCGAATCCGTGAATTTGTTTTGCTCAACCCAACTCTCGAAAAACAAAAACAAAAAAAAAAAACATTATCAAATTCACTTTTTTAAATCCATCATATAATAATTCTGCTTGTTCCTTCCTTTGTTACTTAGTTCCTCCGTCCGTTACGCCACTTACTCTCTACACGAGCTTTTCCTTCCCCTCTATCTCTCCTCAGCCTTCCTCTCACCTTTGCCAAACGGAAGGGCACTAAAGAGTGAGAAAGTAGCAGGAGAAAGCCTATAGCATTACCGTAGCAGTAGCAGCTTAAGCTGGTTGTTGTAGCAGTAATTGTGTGTGTATATGTGTGTGTACTGTACAATATAGTAAAAATATGTAGGCTTGTTGTTGTATCCCGCAAACTAATAACGAAATTTCTGGCCTCTACACCACTGGCCATTATTCAGTTGTTTTTTTCTGTTTATAATGAACACCCGGATGTGCGTTGTGGTGCATTGGATATCGGCTCGGAACGAGAAATCGGGGAACCGAGTTCGAATTCCAGCTGAATTCATTGCCTTCACTTACGCGCAAATACCCTTGGGGAAGGTATTAATCCGTCTATTCCTTCCAGTTATGGGTTAAATAACAGGACAGATTGGGTTCTATAGCCTTGGTCGGCAACCAGTCTACCGCAGAAAACAATGGCAACCTACTGCGGGATAATCTTCTGCCCAGTCAGTTATGTCTCTTTCGAGACATGATCGCCCAAGTGTGTAACACGTATGGCACTTAACTGACTGAATGAACACAGGAGCCATGATTTTTCAGTCATAAAAAAGAACATTTTCTCTTTCAAAATCTCTCACAAAATAACGGACAGTATTTTGGTTATGGTCTGTGCATACGCCGCTTAATATAATATAAGATAATGTAAAGTAGCTTCTATGGACATTACTTTTATGATATGTGTAATCGTTATTTTATTATCCAATACGTTTATGTTTGAAGACGTTGTTATCATTTGTAGTTTGACAAAGTAAAGTTTTTCCAGGAAATCATAATTATCCTTCTTTAGAAATGTCACGGGTTCCACTAGCAAGTGTTGTATATCAATAAACAACAAACACGCATATATATAAAAATATAAGTTATATTTTTATTAATGACGATGAACCGTGTAGCATAGGGGACAGAGAATTGAAAGAGCGCGCCTTTAATGGGTTGACGGGAGTGTCGTCGTATCTGTTGTGTCTCTCTCTCTCTACTGCTACTCTGCTACTCTGGTCCCTACTCTACTGCTACTCTGGTCTGGTGAATCCGTGCGCCGAGGTCTTTTTATAATCTCCAGAACCGGGACTTTTTCTTCCGGTTTTGCCTCGCCCACGCACGCCCACGTAATTCTCAGAGACACCTGTTCTGTTTGCCTCTGTAGCCATTTCCGCTACTGCCGGAAATAAGGTCAAACAAACATCCGTTCCTTTCAACGACTGGAAACGCCCCCGCTTGCATCAGCCTTCCTCGGGTGGGGCCAGATTGTTATATTACACAAGGACGAAAAAGTTTTGCCGATTTGGACGTCATTCTGGGGTCATTTGTGTCCAAATCCGTGAATTTGTTTTGCTCAACCCAACTCTCGAAAAACCAAAAACCAAAAAAAAAAAATGTAAACTGGATGCTAAAATTGCCGCCAAACATTGTCGATCGATTCAAGATGGAATAACCTATTATGACAGGTCTCTAATTTGTATTTAGATACATTGTATTTATTTTCAATTCTTCTAGTTGAATTGTTAATCTATACTGCATATGATCCATTATTGTACATAGGTTGGAATGATCTATTATGACAGGTCTCTAATTTTTATTTAGATACATTGTATTTATTTTCAATTTTTCTAGTTGAATTGTTAATCTATACTGCATATGATCCATTATTGTACATAGGTTGGAATGATCTATTATGACAGGTCTCTAATTTTTATTTAGATACATTGTATTTATTTTCAATTTTTCTAGTTGAATTGTTAATCTATACTGCACATGATCCATTATTGTACATAGGCTGGAATGATCTATTATGACAGGTCTCTAATTTGTATTTGGATACATTGTATTTATTTTCAATTATTCTAGTTGAATTGTTAATCTATACTGCATATAATCCATTATTGTACATAGGCTGGAATGATCTATTATGACAGGTCTCTAATTTGTATTTAGATACATTGTATTTATTTTCAGTTTTTGTAGTTAAATTGTTCACCTATATTTTATATTCAACGCTCTACTTTGATTGGACCTCGGGCCTTGTACAGAGTGAAACTAACTGTAAAAAAAGATGCATTATTGTACAGAATTATGTTACAATATGTATTTTATGTGGATACTATATTGTGTAGTAAATATCGACCGACGAGGAATCGAAGTGCTGAGTTCAAATCCCACTTGAATTCGTTGCATTCGCTTAAGTGCAAATACCCTTCCGATAGGGGCTAAATAGCAGGACAGATTGGGTTCTGTAATCTTGGTTGGCAACCATTCTGTCTACAACGAGAAAACCTTCTTCACAATCAGGACATGACATCTCTTTCGAGATATAATCGCTTGAGAGTGTATCACCTATGGCACTTAACTGACTTTATGAAAATTGAGATGTAGTAGAGTGGATGGACATATCATAGATATCGGGTGTATTATAGATTCGGGGAATAGAAGATGAGATCCTTACACCGACCCTGCGTATTTTTTATGTATTTACATCCATTCATTTTCGATACCTATCCTTTAAATTGAATTTTTAAAAATAAACAAGTTTTGTTGAAACTTTTATTTTAGCTTTAAATGAAAGTTAGATGATTAAATATCCTATTTCCAGTTTTTAAAAACTAAAAAAAAAGTAGTTTTTCTTTAATTTTCTGTTTTTCAACCATTTTTGAGCGATCGATAAAAAAAAGTTAATTTCAGCCATTTTTGAGCGATCGGTAAACAAAAGTCAATTTCAGTCATTTTTGAACGATCGATAAACAAAAGTTAATTTCAGCCATTTTTGAGCGATCGGTAAACAAAAGTCAATTTCAGTCATTTTTGAGCGATCGATAAACAAAAGTTAATTCTCAGTTTTAAAACTCTTCCAAAAATAAATATAGATCTGTGGCACGTTATTTTTGAAAAATTAGGAAAGTTAAAGTTAAATTAATCTGATTTACACAAGCATTATTTATTTATATAATGACATTTGGAATAAAACTATTTCTTTATCACGGAACGTTGACCTTTCTGACCTTTGATGTAAGTGATTGATGTATGATGATTGAGCTAAGCTAAATATGGTTGATGAGAATTGACATAAATGTCCAAATTTTTTTTCCTGCAAGAGGAAGAAACCGTGAAACATATGATCTTTTAATGTAACACAGAAAAACTACACACACAAAAAAAATTCAAATACACAAAATAATAATTAAACTAAAAATTATTTTAAAAATAAGATGGCTCGACGATCTGTATTAAACTTTTCAATTTTCGATTAGTAAATATACTCTTCACTTAATAATATAATAACCTAACCGCAGCAAGGCTTTGTAGCATTTTTTAAAAGTCTTGAAATTTTATAAATTATTATAATTAAAAAAGAAAAAATTAAAACAATTTTTAAAAAATTTGATTATCATCGAAAATCTTTTGTCTTCGGTCTATAATGTCCTTAATGTATATTATTTATTAAAGTAAATAAAAACTTATCTAATTAAATAATGTCATAGTTTTATTGCATTTTTCAGTTTACTATTGTGAGTAGATTTTCGGGAAAAAAAATGACGAAGTGTTTGAAAAAAATCATTGATGATTTACATTCGCCACTGAGCCCTGCGTTTAACTAATAAAACAAATTTCGCTTTAAAATTTAATTTTTTGGAAATTTTATGAATTTACACGGAAGCGGGTAACAGATATAAAATAAAAAAACATATTTTACTAAGATTTTCTAAAAAACAAATTTCAAAAACAATTTCATTCGTTTGTGAATAAATCCTGAAAGTTTCGCTAAAATCTGACAATTATTTGATTTTTTGTAAGATTTTCAAAGTTTATTTGTTTTTTACCTGAAAAAAAAAAAACCCAAAACAACGTGTTACATAATTTAATATTACATTTTCCATTGTAAACTCTGGTAACAATTTAGTTACCCGCTGAAGAAAATCAAAACAAGGTTGTTTTGTTTTTTTTACCAAAATTTCGAACGTTTTAGAAAGGATTTATTTTTTAAATAATTAAAAACTACTTTCATCTTTCCTCTTAAAAATAACAAATATTTTGATGGAAAAATTTCGTTTTTATCAAGTTTGGGGCCATTTTTTTCTTCGTCATACTATGCTCCTTTTATCAGCGAGTTAGTGGAGGTATATATATATATATATATATATATATATATATATATATATTATATATATATATATATCTTTGATAATGGCTTATGTGAGCAGAAAGCTTAGACCCGATGAAAAAAATCAGCAATTACTGTGATTTTTTGTTGTCTTTCAACGATATCACCATCAAGTATATCAGACGGTATGAACGGATCCTACACAAAATTAATAGACAAAACTTGTCTATATTATTCAATGAAACCTGCATTAATGAAAAAAAGCTGCCAAAATACACACACACAATATATATATATATATATATATATATATATATATATATATATTTTTTTTTTTAATCATATCACCCCGAGCAAGGCGGTAACGCCACTGATGTGCAGGGGGCTACGTAAGAGTGAAAAGATTGGAAAAGAGAAAGTCGGAAACCACATCCTCCTAAACAGGGAATAAGGGATATATATATATATATATATATATATATATATATATATATATCCCTTATTCGCTGAAAATGGTGTTTAAGAAGTGTAGGTATATATATATATATATATATATATATATATATACCTACACCTCTTACACACCATTTTCAGCGAATTTATAGGAGGAGGTCCTTATGCTTCTCCAAAATTACTTATTCTTTGTCAGACTCGATAGTGTAAGAAAGTGCCTTTCGCCTTGGCTTCCACTCCCTGTTCTGTTGTTCATTTACGTAAGCTTGTTTTGTAGGTTACTGTCTGTTTACTACTATTTTCAAAATAATTCAGAACATTTCATTTTGGACCATCCTCCTTCCCCCCCAAACATTAGCTGCTGAAACTTATGAGTTTAAAACTTCTAACAACTCTATTTTAACATTTTTTTTTATATTGTGGTGCTGTGTTTGTTATTTTCAAAATAATTTTTTTAAAAATCACTTTCTGTCCAGCCTACCGACAAAAAACGTTACTTTCTCATATATTTGTTAATGAGTCGTATAAGAAGGAGGGAAGGAGGGGAAAGTTTAATCCACGAAAACAAGTACATAGGAAAAAAAAGCAAAAGAAAAAATGTTAAAATCAAAACAAACAAATATTGTTACAATACGATAAAATTAGGTACCCCTCCAAAAAAGAGCGATACTGTTTTAAAATGCATTTTTAAAAATGAAAACATCTCTTCTACTGTTAATTTCAAGCTAATATAGATTCAATATTTCCAATAAGCAAAATACTTTAGTTACTGTATTTCAAACTGAATTTTAATTGATTGGGATTGTTTTTAATTAAAAATCGCTAAAATCGGCCATATTGACAAAAATATTTTTAAAACACTTTCGAAAAGAAAATACTTTTCTGAAACTTTATCTAAAGAATAAAGACAATAAACTGATTTGAATTTTAAATAATTTAGATTAAAAACAATATTACTTTTAGTTTAACATATTGTAGAAAAGCATTTTTAACACGGATTTGGGTATTTTATGAATTGTTAATTTATTTATCGATAATGTTTGGCAGTCTAGTAGCACGAATTTCTGTAGAGGGGACACTAGAGCAGGAGCCGTAGTTTTTTTCGCACCTTTTATACGATTTAGAGCAAATTTTCTGTAGCTGGGGGTCACATTTGACAAGAAGAAGAAGAACAACAACAAAAATAGATGATTAGAATTGTCCACAGACTTTATTCACTAAAATGATTAGAATTGTCCACAGACTTTATTCACTAAACGTTAACGAGAAAAAAACATTCAAAATTTCATAAAATTAAATAAGTGGGGAAAAAATAGAGATGTAAAAATGCTTTTTTTTACCAATATCTTCTAATAAGAAATTTTCTACAATAATTTCATTCTTTTGTGAATAATTTCTGAAAGATTTTATCAAAATCCAACAATTATTTTATTTTTGCCAGAATTTCCAAATCAATGTGCTTTTTGACGCAAAAATTTCTCATCCTAATTCATTGTCACCGTTGACGCATGAAAGACAAAAAAAATTAACCAAAATTTCGAACGTTCTGAAAAGGCTATGTGCTTCGTAAAGCGGTGGATATCGGTTCATAATGAGAAATCGGAGAGCCGAGTTCGAATTCCAGTTGCATCCGCTTACGCGCAAATACACTTGGGAAAGGTATTAATCCGTCTCTTCTCTCTTCAGCTATAGATTAAATAGCAGGACAAACTGCTAACCAGTCTACCACAGAATCTAATGGCAGCCTACTAAGGGAAAATGTCTGCCCGGTTAGTCATGTCTGTTTCGAGACATGATCGCCCAACCGTGTATCACGTATGACGCTTAACTGACTGACTACAAAAGGACAGGAAATTGTGGACAGCCACGATCGGCACAAATGAAAAAGAAGAATGACTTTTTGTAGAGTCTTATTTTCGGGGGCTGGGTACTTACGCACACAAATTCCAAGTGATTACGCTAGGATAAATAATCTTGTCTTATAAATCATTTTTATAATCAAGTTAAATTCGCATGAAGAACTGCAAGAACGTTGCCTTGAGACAGACTTATACGAAGACAAGTAAATAATCATAAATATATAGCAATATTAAAAAAAAACAAAAAAAAAAAACAAGTGTGTAACTTGGTGTTAATCGGTGCGTAAAAAGAGGTGCAGTGGATATCGACTCGGAACGACAAATCGGGGTGCCGAGTTCGAATTCAAATTGAATTCCTTGCATTCACTTACGCACAAATACCCTTGGGAAAGGTATTAACCCGTCTCTTCCTTCCAGTTATGGGTTAAATAATAAAACAGATTGGGTTCTATAGCCTTGGCTGGCAATCAATCTACCGCAGAAAGCAATGGCAACCTACTGCGGGATAATCTTCTGTCCAGTCAGTCATGTCTCGAAAAAGACATGATCGCCCAAAGCGTGTATCACGTATGGCACTTAACTGACTGAATATCATAGTTGGAAACATGATTAAGGCTTCTACTGGGCATAAAACGGGAGATCGTTTTTCTATTGTTATGTAGTAATAAACCGATCCCCCACTAATTACTACTTATTAATATTAATACAATCCGTCTCTTTTACCTTCGGCTATAGTTTAAAGAGCAGGATAGAAAATCATCTGCCCAGTCAGTCATGCCTCTTTCGAGACATGATCGCCCAAAGCGTGTATCACGTATGGCAATTAACTGACTGAATAAAGATAATAGTTGGAAACATAAGTAAAGCTTCTACTAGACAAAAAGTGGGGGATCAGTTTTATATTGTTATTAAGTAATAGACTGATCCCCCACTAATTACTACTTATTGATACAATCCGTCTCTTCTACCTTCAGCTATAGTTTAAAGAGTAGGATAGAAAAACTTCTGCCTAGTCAGTCATGTCTCTTTCGTGACATGATCACCCAAACGTGTATCACGTATGGAATTTAACTAACTGAAAAAGAGATAAATATGTTAAATTCTTGTTTTGATTTACAGTACATCATTAGATTTGCTTTATCACAAATGCCTTGGAAAAGCTTCTGCTTAATCTAAATTTTCCTCTAACTGTGGGTTAAATAGCAGGACAGGTCTCTCTAGCCTTGCCTAGCAATCAATCTTGGAAATTAGTTATATAAAAAAACCCTCAAAACGAGCATTATAATCTACATTCAAAACGAGTTGGACATGGAACTAGTAACTTCACTTCGTAAAACCCAAAACAAAAAGAAGAAACCATAGCAGTTTAACGCTAACAGTATCGCAAATAAGATTCGTCACTTTAAATAAAAAATAATAATAGAAGCAAGCATTTTAAAAATCTTTACTTACCTAACTTTGTTTAGTTTTTTGTTTGTTTGTTTGTTTTTTTCCAATACTTTTTTCCCCGGCTAGAAGAATAATCAAAAATACTTTTTCGTCTTTTTTAGGAGTCTACTGATATTTATCCTTGCTTAGAAATTCACGTCTGCTCTTTTCAAAATCTTAAAGACGATATGCTTCGCTTCTTTGAAAGTTGATTCAATATCAGTGACCTAAAACGAATGAATAGCTCGTTTCCCTCTGTATTAAGTAAGAAAATTCTTTTTATTTTAAAGGATTGTCACGATTGTTATTTTCAAGTCACGAGTTAAAAATAATCCTAACACTTATCATTTATCTGTTCTAAGGCGAATATCAATTTACTCAGCTAACATTCACGAGTCAAGAACACCCGATAAGAATTGAACTCTCTACCAGATTGAACACTTTGGTTAAATTGATAACAGTTATTATTTCAACGGTATTATTAAGATAGCCACATTTATAATTTTTGTATCATTTTCAACTATAGTTCTCATCTTAGTTCATATAAATCTTATATAGAAACAACGTTTCGACCAATTACCCTCTGGTAATCATCAGGAGTCCATTGATTGGCTGATATGGATTATCTATTGATTATTTTGATATATCCTCTGAAATCAGTGATTATGATATATCCTTATTATGATATATCCTGATTTCACAAAAATCAAAAGATAATATCAGATAATCAATGGGCACCTGATGATGGCCAGGGTGTACTTGGTCGAAACGTTGTGACTATAATAACATCTATATCAATTAAGATGAGAACAATAATTTGAAATAATACCAAGATATTGACAATTACTCATTTCAGAAATAAATACTAAAGTCATATTTATGCATATGTAAGGGGTTTAGCCGAACATTGGCACGCTAACCACATTCAACTTTTGGACGTTTCAGGAACGGTTCGTTGATACATGTGAATAAAATTTAAATTAAAAATAAAAACAAACTTATAGAATTTAATACTTTTAGTACAACACGGACAGTGTCTGTGAAAATATCTTTTTTGTCTCTTTGAATTTTCTGATGAATACTAATTCTTAATTTAACGACAGAGGAAATTCTTTATCAATTCCATGACTATTGACAAAACAAAAGGAGGGCATTCTCCTACGGAATACTAGCAGTATAGCCCGGCGTTGCTCGGGTGTAATGGAAGCTTTAAAACTAATCCATGGTCCTGGAGCTCACACTCTTTGGACGTTGGCATGAAAGACTAAAAAACAATAGTTGTTTTCAGTTAAAGCGAAACCGTAGACTGAAAAAAAAATGAATGGATGTAAGTCAAATTTTGATTACCTGGTATCGATATCAAATAAGTTTTTTTCGTTGTAAACTGAATTTTGAAGGCTAAATAAGTCCTCTGAGTAAATGGTATCATGGCTGAGACTAAGAACTACAATTATACCTACTAAGAGTCAAACCCGAAGCAAAAACAAAAATAAAAGGCCTGAAAAAAATATAGACATACAGGCAGATAAACAGACACACCCATAAACATCTTGCCTTATATATATATATATATAACTGTCCGTGTTGTACTAAAAGGATTAATACCTTTCCCAAGGGTATTTGCGCGTAAGTGAATGCAAGAAATTCAATTGGAATTCAAACTCGGCTCCCCGATTTGTCCTTCCGAGTCGATATCCACTGCACCACAACGCACATCTTTTGATGTCATGTATTTCCAAATTTCCAGGAACAGGTTTTATGAAGGCAGGTAATCTTTAGAAATCTATTCTAATTATTTTATTTTCAATCTCAGAATGAAAACGAAACCACTTTAGATAGCATCAAAGATAATTTAACCATTTTGATATTCCCAGAATGTAACTCTGTTCTCATCTTACCATATTTCTGTTCAGAAGCAATATATATATATATATATATATATATATATATATATATATTGCTTGTGAACATATATATAGATATATAAAGGAAAACTCAACACGTCATTTCAATTGGTTATAAATTATAATTAATTTCTATGAGCTTAATTAGCTCATTTCATCAGCCCTTACAATATTCCTTCCATTTGGTACAAAAATTTTGGCGAAATAAGCATTTTCTTTAACTGAAGAGAAGAATAAAACTAGAAGGATAAAAATAAAAAATAAAATAAAAATAAAAATAAGAAGAAGGAAAAGAGAAAGAGGAAAAGAGAGTCAGGACTTAAGCATTGGCGTCAGATCTGTCTGGGATTGCCCATGCCGTCGTGAAGTGGTTGACCTGTAAAGGAATTTCTAATTCTTTGGATACTGCTGTTTGTGTGACCCCATCCAGCCAACCCATCCATTTATACTAACTTATATCCATATCTACATATGTGTACATTTCCACATATACTTACAAATGTGACTTTGTTCATGCCTACATATATTTACGCCTTACACTTTTTCGTATCTGGCGTTCGTGTACTCACACATATACATTTCACAAAAACGGGATTTCCGCGCGTATAAGCAGTGTATATATATATATATATATATATATATATATATATATATAATTGCTAGTAATTCTCATACATATTCCCAAATTACACCAATATTTTCATACTTCCAGTATATATATATATATATATATGTACGCATCGCTCATTCAGTAAAATGAATTAGAGCACTCTGGCTATTGGGCACGTATAATGATAATATACGCGCAAAAGAGTCTGATTTCTTCCACCGAACGTCCATAGCCCAGAAGTAGAATCGCCGACTGACGCCAGTTCGGTTGGGTTTCAATCCCGGGTTAAAAAGCAAGGAGTCTAACCGTACTGAAGAGCTGTGATACAGCGAAACAGATCTGTCTGCGGATAATATATATATATATATATATATATATATATATATATACACACACACACACATGTATATACAGTACTATTTTATCTTTTATGAGGCTTCAAAATAAAATTTAAACCCCCCTCGTAACACTTTTGCACACTACCGGTAGTGTGCAAAATTATATATATATATAAGCATGCGGTGTAGATATAGAAGAATTCAGTAAGCAGGTTTTATCAAAAGAAGGTTTCTAACTTTGTATTTATTCATTTCATTTTTTTTCTGGATAACACATAACTATCTTAAAGGCTGCCCTCAGCAGCCATTAAGTTCATTGCTAAGTTACTTTGTAGTTGTAGAACCTATATAACTATTTGCAAATGATTATACAGAACCTATATAACGTCTATTGAGCAGGTGAAGAAGCTCATCCCTGGTTCCCTGTTTAGGATGTGGTTTCCGGCTTTCTCTTTCCCAATCTTTCCACTTTTCTTTTTTTTTTTTCAATTGGAGTAGATAGATCTATCTATCGCCCGGTTCACACTCCACCCATGTCTATTGAACAGGTGTAGAGGCTTATCCCTGATTCCCTGTTTAGGATGTGGTTTCCGGCTTTCTCTTTTCCAATCTTTTCACTTTTCTTTTTTTTTTTCAATTGGAGTAGATAGACTAAACTATCGTCCAGTTCACACTCCACCCACGTCTATTGAACAGGTGTAGAGGCTCATCCCTTGTTCCCTGTTGAGGGCGTGGTTTCCGGCTTTCTCTTTTTCAATCTTTTCACTCTTACGTAGCCCCCTGCACATCAGTGGCGTTATCGCCTTGCTTAGGGTGATATGGTTTTAAAAAATTCAAAGGAGAATCCTGTACATTCAGTGTTAGGATAACTCTCTAAGAAAGCTCTAGATATATATGTATATAAATACATAAAGAGCAAATATAAGAAATAAACTGTCCTAAACTATTCCCACCTCACAATAGGGACCCAACAGATCCCAGATTTACCCTACTCCCCCACTGGAGCGAGTTGTGACAAAAGGTCGGTTTTTAACATCGGGAACCTGAGCGCGTATGCTCAGGTCACTGGTCAAAGATTAAACCATCCCCCGCTTACGCGGTAACTGGGAACAAAGCTGGTCTTAGCTGGTCATTGCTTGTCAAAAGCTAGTCATTACTTGCAGGCGGCCGGCAAGCGGGAAGTGTGTATCTGAGAACAGATACTACAGTTGGATCCTGCCCAACGCGAGGGGGATCCGATAAGTTTCAGAAATGAAGGATTATCAGGCAAGGTTCAATCATTATTTTGCATTGCTCTTAGTTTACGTCTTTTATAGATAGAAATCGTACATTTTTATAAGCTATCTATCTAATCTAAACTTATTTATAAATGGAACTTTGTCTCTGTGTGTGTGTGTGTGTGTGTGTGTGTGTGTGTGTGTGTGTGTGCGTGTGTGCGTGTCCGTTACCTATAGACTCCGAAACAGCTGAACCGATTTTCTTGAAAATGTACACAGTTATACTATAAGCGTCTGCGAGTGTTCTCAGAAGTTTCAAGATTGCAGTTCTTACAATAGTGCAGAAAATCGATAATATATATATATATATATATTGAAATAGCGAAAGAAAATCTTGACACATTATACAAGAACAAACATGACCTCTACAACAAACTGAAAGATATAACTACCTCAAACCAACTAGAAGAAATAATACTCAGACTATCCAAAATCACCGCAAATATCAGACGGTATGAACGGATCCTACACAAAATATATATATATATAAAAGGCAAGATGTTTGTGTGTGTGTCTGTTTATTTGCCTGTATTTCTGTATTTTTTTTCAGCCCTTTTATTTATTTTTTGCTTCGGGTTTGGCTCTAAGTAGGTATAATTGTAGTTCTTAGTCTCAGCCATGATATCATTTACTCAGAGGACCTTTTTAGCCTTCAAAATTCAGTTTACGATGAAAAAAACTTATTTGATATCAATACCAGGAAATCAAAATTTGACTTACATCCATTCATTTTTCTTTCAGTCTACGGTTTCGCTTTAACTGGAAACAACTATTGCTTTTTAGTCTTTCGTGCCAACGTCCAAAGAGTCTGAGCTCCAGGACCATGGATTAGTTTTAAAGCTTTCATTACACCCGAGCCACGCTGGGCTATACTGCTAGTATACCCTAAAAAAATGTAACACACAAGAGAAAGCAATGTTTATTAAAATATAGAAGATGATATCATCCAAATTAACTTTTCTCTCATGATCACTTGGAAAGAGTTTTGGTTCTCCTTTGTTTTTCCATCAGACTCATTTCCTTTAGTATCTATCAATTCTGATGATTTATTAAGAAAGCTAGTGGAGTGATTTCTCATCACTCTTTTTCCACTGATTCATTTTTCTTATTATTTTTTAATTGCCATAGTAGCTTAGGAAATATAGCGGAGTAGATTTCAGTTTCATTCTCAACCGTTTCTTTTTCTTTAATATCTGTGCATTACCATGGTTTCTTGTGAAATATAGTGGAGTAGATTCTGGATGTGCGTTGTGGTGCATTGGATATCGGCTCGGAACGAGAAATCGGGGAGCCTAGTTCGAATTCCAGCTGAATTCATTGCATTCACTTACGCGCAAATACCCTTGGGAAAGGTATTAATCCGCCTATTCCTTGGGTTAAATAACAGAACAGATTGGGTTCTATAGCCTTGGTAGGCAACCAGTCTACTGCAGAAAGCAATGGCAACGGCGGGATAATCTTCTGCCCAGTCAGTCATGTCTCATTCGAGACATGATCGCCCAAAGCGTTTATCACGTATGGCACTTAACTGACTGAATGAAGATAATAGTTGGAAACAAGTAAAGCTTCTACTGGTCAAAAAGTGGGGGATCAGTTTTCTATTATTATTAAGTAATAAACTGATCCCCAACTAATTACTACTTATTAATACAATCTGTCTCTCCTACCTTCAGCTATAGTTTAAAGAACATGATAGAAAATCTTCTGCCTAGTCAGTCATGTCTCATTCGAGACATGATCGCCCAAGCGTGTATCACGTATGGCACTTAACTGACTGAATGAAGATAATAGTTGGAAACATAAGTAAAGATTCTACTGTGTAAAAAGTGGGGGACCAGTTTTCTATTATTATTAAGTAATAAACTGATCCCCCACTAATTACTACTTATAATACAATCTGTCTCTCCTACTTTTAGCTATAGTTTAAAGAGCAGGATAGAAAATATATATAATAAATAAATTTTCAATGTTCAAAACAGTTGCATGATCATTTCAACATGAAATCCCTAAGAGAGATTTCACGTCTCATCAGCAACTAGCACATATTTCAAAATGAAAAAGAAATAAAAAAAAAAATGACGCTTAAGAATTAAGAAATTAACGTCACAAAAAATTCGGTGAGCAAATAGCGTCTCCATTTAGAGTACCTTTGATAGAGTTGTAAGTGAAAAAATTGGAAAATTGGCTTCGCCTAACTTTACCAGGGGAAGGGGTTGAAAGGAAGGAATAGGAAGTGGTGTTAAATTGAGAATTGACTGACACACACACACACACACACACACACACACACACACACACATATATATATATATATAGTCATCCGCAGACAGATCTGTTTCGCTGTATCACAGCTCATCAGTACGGTTAGACTCCGATTGCTTTTAACCCAGGATTGAAACCCGACCGAATTGGCGTCATTCAGCGATTCTACCTCTGGGCTATGGGCGTTCGGCAGAAGAATACAGACTTTTTAGCGTGTATATTATCATTATACACGCCTTATAGCCAGAGTGCTCTAATTCATTACTGAATGAGTGATGTGTGTATGCTAGAGTAGCTACTGCTTTTCAAAGTCTACCATTCTTCCAGAGTGCTCAATCAGGTGTGAACCAAGGTTTTCCAAAAATAATAATTTCAAAAATAATTTCAATCATTTGTGACTAAGTCCTGAATATTTTATCAAAACCCAGCCATTATTGGATTTTTTGCAAGAATTTTTAAACTAATGTGTTTTTCACCCGCAAAAAGTGAGTTGTGTAATATTACGTTTACCGTAGTAAATTCTTTAAAAAATTGGGTTACTTGTTGACGAAATAAAAAAAGAAAAAAAAAAGAAAAGAATTATAAAACTTTAAACCCGTTGGAGAGCATTAAAAATTTTAAAAGTAATTAAAAATCTTTTTAGTTTTTCTTTTAATGAGAACATAATCATAAAATTTTGTTTTTATTAAGTTTAGTGCTTTTTATTATCATGCGATGTTTTTCATCGAATGAGTGGAGATTTAGTTTATGGGCTTTGTTAATTTTGGTGGCCGACTGGAATTTGAACTCGTATGTTACATTTTCTCTTATCAATTTATTTTAGTTTTTGCTTCGGGTTTGGCTCTAAGTAGGTTTAATTGTAGTTCTTAGTCTCAGCCATGTTACCATTTGCTCAGAGGACTTATTTAGCCTTCAAAATTCAGTTTACGATGAAAAAACCTTATTTGATATCGATACCAGGAAATCAAAATTTGACTTACATCCATTCATTTTTCTTTCAGTCTACAGTTTCGCTTTAACTGGAAACAACTATTGCTTTTTAGTCTTTTGTGCCAACGTCCAAAGAGTCTGAGCTCCATGACCATGGATTAGTTTTAAAGCTTTCATTACACCCGAGCAACGCCGGGCTATATACTGCTAGTATATATTAGAAAGTGAAAATATATGACAAAGTGGAAAAATAAATAAATAAATAAATAAAGATTCGTCCTAAACGTTTCGTCCTTTCTGACTTCACGGTACTATTTTTAATTATTTTATTTTATACTAGCCTCATAGCCGACATTTTTTTAGTGGTAACCCGGTTATATAAAAAGATAATTATATAAAAAATTGTTGTTTAAAAATTGTTAAAAAATTTCATGAAAAAAATCTATTTTCTTTTGTTTTGCGTAAAGGTGATTTGATGTTTTGTGTGACATTGTAAAAAACATTGCGTTTGTTTTTGTTTCGAAATTACGGGGGAAAATATTTACATTTTTCGTTGACTAAATGAATTTAACATAAAAATAAAAATTACTTATTTTCTTTTACTGAAATTAGAAATATAAAAACTATTACGCTCTCAGTTCAGACATTTTCGAAGAATATTTAAAAATGTAGACATTTAATTTTAGAGAAAGTTACATTAATGCCACACGAATTACAGACAGTTGATTTCCTGCATGAAATATTTAGCGAAAAAAAAGCTTTATTTTTTTAATTTTATTTTCTGAAGTATGAAATATTAAATCTGAAAAAGTATAAAGGCTCATTTTTTTTTTTTATATATAAAAAAAATATTTTAATTGTGTTTGACACGTGGGATTTGATTTCTGTGACGTAATTCAGCAACCATCTTATATCTTAGATGTTTTACAGAGCAAATGTAAACAATCGGCTCTGTTGGCCAAAAAGTGCGAAAGGGAAAATTACTGAACTTAAACTCAAAAAGTATGTGTCGACCTGGCTTCCCTGTAGATATGTGTCCCTAGAAAGTTTGAATGGTGTAGCTTAAAAAATGTAGGCGTGCATAGGGAACAGTCACACACAGACTCACAGATTGCCTTTTATATAAATAGATTAGTGCGACTACACCTGCGCTCGAATGAAGGATGAAAGAGTATGTAGGATTCTAAAGATTTTATTTTTATAAACAAGTCATTTTTTTAAAAATATGTCCCTACAAGCCAGAGACGATTATGGCTCTCCACAGATTCTCTTTTTTTATTATCTGCAAAGTGTTTTGCTCTATTGGGAAAGATAGTGAAGGTCTTTCACATTTCTTTCTCTTAGTTTGGTTGCCAACTAAGTCCAAGGAGCCTAATCTACCGAAATATTTAATCAATAGATGTGGACAAAAAGGATACAGGTTCATGCCTTTCCAAAGGGCATTTGTGGGAAAGTGAACAACAGGCTCGGGTGGAAATTTATTATACTGAGTCTAAATCCATACAAGACACGAGAGTCCCTCAAGATAGATTATTACTGTTAAAGATGTTTATAATGAATAGACAGAGGCATTAAGAAATGCGATTAAGAGGGAGAGAAAAATGAAGAACAATAATTTAGAAGACAGATGATAAAGATTGACAGTGATCTTTAAAGATTTAAATGCAAAGTTGGCTGAAAAGCAAGGAGCCGGAAAAGAGTTCCATAAACAAGAGAAGAAACTGTTAGCATAGGACTTATAATAATATGAGGAGAAGAAAACATAATTAAGGAGAGAGAACAATAAAAGAACAGGAATTAAGAAGACAGAGATTAACGATTGACATTGCATTTAAATTTTTGAAGATGAATCTTGACTGGGAAGCAAGAAGCCGAATAGGAGTTCGACAAGCGAGAGAAGAAACTGTAAGCATAGGACGTATAATAATATGAGATGAAAACATAGAGAGAGAGAACAATAAAAGAACAGGAACCAAGACGGTAAATAACGATTGACATTGCATTTAAATTAATGAAGATCAAGGTTGACTAGAAAGCAAGAAGCAGGAAGAGAGTTCCACAAGTGAGAGAAGAAACTGTTAGCATAGGACTTATAATAATATGAGAAGAAGAAAATATAATTAAGGAGAGAGAACAATAAAAGAAGAGGAATCAAGAAAACAGAAGATAACAATTCACAGAGCATTTAAATTTTTCATGATCAAAGTTCACTGGAAAGCAAGAAGCTGGAAGAGAGTTCCACAAGCGAGAAAAGAAACTGTTAGCATAGGACTTATAATAATAATATGAGAAGAAGAAAACATAAAGGAGAGAGACGAATAAAAGAACAGGAATTAAGAAGACAGAAGATAACGATTGACATTGCATTTAAATCTTTGAAGATCAAAGTTGAAAGGGAAGGAAGAAATCAGAAGAGAGTTTCACAAGCAAAAAGTGCGATAGAAGAAACTGTTAGCATAGAACTTACGGTTACATTCAAATATTTCAGGCATAAAACGATCTGAATTAGAACTGGGGGAAGTATGCAGATTATAGGGATAAAGTGGATAGATAAACATTGGCTCTTGATTTGATTAAGTTAGGACTGTAATATTCATAGAATCACTCAAACGGGAACCTGTTCCACAAAAAAAAAAAAAAAAAAATGACTAGAACATTCTTCTTGCATTTGGAAATCATTGTGATTCGACTTCGTGGCATTTCCAAGCATTTTTTTTTTTTCAGCGGATCGAATAGAAGAGTTCTTCTTCTTCTATGTGCCTTGTCCTTTCAGGACGTAGGCGATCATGGCCTTCCAAGTCTTCCTATCCCTAGTGGCTCTTAGCACGATTTCTCCTGTAACGACTCGCAGCCCCCGTTCTATCATCCACCTGCTCAGGCCCTTCAAATATGTTATTCGCTGTTTTCCCATGTCTCTTTTCCCTTCTATCTAGCCTGATAGTATCAGGTTCTCCAAGCCTTCCTTCCGCATTGCATGTCCCAGGAACTTCAGTTGTCTCTTCCTGATGCTCAATATTAATTTCCTTTTCGTTTCCATTCTTTCCAAAACCTCATCATTGCTCACATGCTCGATCCATGATATCCGCAGCATTTTTCTGTCGAACCACATTTCAGCTGCTTCAATTTTTTCCTTCATCTTTGTTGATATTGTCCAACATTCCCTGGCATATTGAAGAACTGACATCACATAGCAATCCAATACTGTCTTCTTTGTTTCTAGTGAAAGTTTCCTGTGTCTTAATACTTTACTCAGCTTCTGGACGCGTCCTTCGCCATGCCAATTCGCCTTTGGATCTCTGTGTCGCACTTTCTGTCTTCGGTTAGAACACTTCCCAGAGGAGTTCTACTTGACAATATTCAACCTGTTCACGGGTAAAAATGACGATCCCACCCATCGGCTAGATATTTTTGTACGCCTTCCATTTGTGAGCAGAATTGAAAAGAAAAAAAAAACTACTTTATTTATGGTTTAATAGGTAAGTTTCTTTTATGATTAATTTTCTTTTTACAGAAACCAATCCACTGCTTAGATTTCTCTTAGCCGATTGTAACTATGATTCAAGTAGAGTTGACTTGCAACATTAATTGCGTCAAACGAAAAGAAACGAAAACGAGGCCAATGAAATTAAACTAAGCAATGCGTTAATCCCGTCCGTATCATTACTGCTTCATAAGTTGTCATGTGTATCCGTTGACCTCTTTAGATTTGAATGTCTGACTTTCAGATTGATTTTACCACGGTTATCCACTCGGAATGTAATAGAGGAGATCATACATATTTAATCTACCTGTCCTTTCACTTTCTTATAATATATATATATATATATATATATATATATATATATATATATATATATATAGTGTATCGAGGCAACGGATAATTTTCTAAACATATACTGTTAAATATAAGAGACAATAAATGTCTATTATGTTTAATCATGAGCCGTTCTAAACATCGTATTTTCGTTTTAATTTCAGGTGATAATAAAGACAAAAATTTTCCAACATTTGGATAATTTTTTATTAAATTGGTTTTAAGCTTTCGGCTCATATGAACCATCTTCAGAGAGGTTACAAGGACGTTATCACAAAAACATCCACCATCTTGTGTTAGACATAAAACTTTGCTAAACAACGATAACAGTTAGCAAAAATAACAACGCAGTTCGTAAATTTTGTCATGTGGTTCTATGACGTCACACCGAGTGAGAGCTCGAAATGATAACAGAACCATATATTCAAATGCAATGGAATGTGTTACGACCTAATTTAAAACTGATTTTGTTAAATGTGGGTTGTTTGAATTTAATATAGATGGCCTCCATTATCTGAAGGTTCTTTTTACTGTGTGTATGAGTAAGGATTATTATATTGTTGACTAATTTTACAAATTTACGAACTGCGTTTGCTATTTTTGGTAACGGTTATCGTTGCTTAGCAAAGTTTTTTGTCAATACAAGATAAAATCGTCGCTGATGGTGGATGTTTTTATGTTAAAGTTCTTGTAACCTCTCTGAAGATGGCTCATGTGAACAAACTTAATAAAAAAATTATCCAATTGTAGAATTTTTGTCGTAATTTTCACCTGAATTTAAAGTCAAAATATGTTTAGAACGGCTCATGATTAAACATAGACATTCATTGTCACTTATATTTAACAGCATATGTTTAGAAAATTACTTGCTGCCTCGATACACTCTATCTATCTATCTATCTATCTATCTATCTATCTATCTATCTATCTATCTATCTATCTATCTATCTATGTCGGGCTGTTCATTATCTATATATCTATCTATCTATCTATCTATCTATCTATCTATCTATCTATCTATCTATCTATACCAGTTTGTTCATTATCTATCTAATACGTGCATATCTATCTATCTATCTATCTATCTATCTATCTATCTATCTATCTATCTATCTATCTATCTCCAATGTGAGCATGTCTAGCTATCTCTAATATGTGCATATCTATCGTGTAAGCCGAAAGCTTAGAAGCAAATTAATAAAAACTTATCCAAATGTTGAAGAATTTTTGTCGTTATTTTCACCTGAAATTAAAGCCAAAATACGATGTTTAGAACGGATCATGATTAAACATTACAGACATTCATTGTCTCTTATATTTAACAGTATATGTTTAGAATATATATATATATATATATATATATATATATATATATATACTTGTGTGTATTTAGGTAGCATTTTTTTATTGATGAATGTTTCATTAAATAATATAGACAAGTTTTGTCGATTTATTTTATGTAATTTTTTTTTTCATATCGTCTGATAAACTTAATAGCATTATCATTGAAAGAGGAAAGAAAATCACAATATTGATACATGTTTTTATTTAATCCTTTCTGAGTTTTCGGCTTACATCAGCCATTATCAAAGATGAAAATAGTGTTGGTTGTAACGAGCAGGTAAATAGAAAGAGTGGTTAGATATAGGAAATATCAGAAGGGGGGTGATAGGTAGTTGGGAGGATGGGAAGAGTGTTTGAAAGAATGGAAGCGAGTTATTGTGTTAGGAGGTGTCTATTGACCTTACATTTAAACTCCTGGAGATTGTAGCCGTCGGGGAAGCAGTCATGTGGAAGGGAATTCCAGAGTCGGGAAGTACGAGAAAAGAAACTGTTGGAGTAGAAGTTGCAGTTGCATTTTATCGGTTTCACTGTAAAAGGGTGGGATCTAGTTGCTAATCTGGTATCTCGTGCAAATTCGAACCTAGGGGGCACCAGTGATCTAAGTTCATCGGAGCAGAAGCCATGGAAGTATTTATAGAAGAGACACAGGGAAGCCACGTCGCGCCGGTGAGAGAGAGACTGCAGCCGGTCTGCCAAGTCAGTATCGATCACATTACAGACCCTCTGTTGTACCTTGTCGAGAAGCCCAAGGAGAATAGCAGGGGCACCCGACCAGATATGGCAACAGTATTCAATGCACGGGCGGATGGTAGATTTATAAATGTACAGGATAGATTCAGACGGAAAAAACCTCCGGGCTCTGCACAGAGAACCGACTTTCATAGCAGCGGATTTAGCAATGGATTCGATATAGTCATTCCACTTGAGGTCCGCTGAAGGTGTGAGACAAAGGAGGCGTAGTGTTTTACTCTCTGGGAGGCAAGCCTGGTCCATGCTAATGGGAGGTGGGTGCGGTTGTCTATGATGGTTAATTGAGAGTAGCTTCGTTTTAGAAGCATTAATATTTACGAGCCAATTCTTACCCCAGTCCACAACGGATTGGAGGTCCTTTCCAAGCTGCAAAATAAATATGGTCACGGTATATTTTCGGTGTTTTGGGTTTCAGTTAAAGGCTGAAGTCTTTTTTAAGCATAGCAGTATAGCTCGGTGTTGCTTGGGTGTAATGAAAGCTTTAAAACTAATCCATGGTCCTGGAGCTCAGACTCTTTGGACGTTGGCACGAAAGACTAAAAAACAATAGCTGTTTCCAGTTAAAGCGAAACCGTAGACTGAAAGAAAAATGAATGGATGTAAGTCAAATTTTGATTTCCTGGTATCGATATCAAATAAGGTTTTTTCATCGTAAACTGAATTTTGAAGGCTAAATAAGTCCTCTGAGTAAATGGCATCATGGCTGAGACTAAGAACTACAATTATACCTACTAAGAGTCAAACCCGAAGCAAAAACTAAAATAAAAGGGCTGAAAAAATACAGACATACACGCAGATAAACAGACACACACACACACACACACACACACACACACACACACACACACAGACATCTTGCCTTTTATATATATATATATATTATCAATTTTCTGCACTATTGTAAGAACTGCAACCTTGAAACTTCTGAATATCGTTTCTTATGTCTTTGTCTATGAGTGTATCAAATTTGATTAAAATCGGACCACTCCTTCTATAACCCGATTTTTTCGATTATCGATTTTCGATATTCATCGGTGGTACCTCGACACAAAACCTAGCTAAGAATACTCGCAGTTGCTTATGGTACAACTGTGTAAATTTTCAAGAAAATCGGTTCAGCCGTTTAGGAGTCTATTGGTAATGGGCACACACATAGACACACACACACACACACACACACACACACACACACACACACACACACACACACAGAGTTCGATTTATAAATAAGTTTAGAAATAAAAATTTCAGAAATCAACTAAGCGATTAACGACAATATATCAGGCCTTATCCAAGCCATTGTTAATGAATAAAATTTCAGTGGAAACAAAGAAGAGAGTACTGGTTTGTTATGTCATGGAGACAAGTTTGCTAACCATTATACCATATAGAGGTGCCCAACCCAAAGCAACTCTTTGGTGATTTCTAAGGGCAACTTAGATGTGGCACAAGCCGAAAGTATGGGACACCCCGTGAGGATCGAACTCACTACTCAGTTGTCATGATTATAGCGAGAAAAGTTTGCTAACCATTATACCATATCGAGGTGCCCAACCCAAAACAAGTCTTTGGTGATTTTCTAAGCGCAGCTTAGATGTGGCACAAGGCCGAAAGTATGGGTGACCTCGTGAAGATCGAACTCACAACTCACTTAGTAATGGTTTTAGCAGGACAAGCTTGTTAACCATTGCACCACCTCGAGGTGCTCCTGGTTTGTTTTGTCATGTCTGTCCTACTATATGGTAGCGAAATCCTACACGTTCTCATCAGAGAAAGAGGAAAAAATTGAAGCAACCGAAATGTGGTTCTACAGAAGGATACTGAGGATAACATAGACCGAACATGTGAGCAACGACGAGGGTTTGGAGAGGATTGAAACGAAAAGGAAACTTATACTTAACATAGATAACTGAAGTTTCTGGGACGCGTAACGAGGCAGAAAGGCTTGGAGAATCTAATACTCACAAGACGTATAGAGGGCAAGAGAGACAGGGGAATGAAATGTGTAACATTCTTTTTGGGCGTGAGGAGGTGGATAGCAGACCGGGTCTCGGGAGGAATAACAAGAGAAGGGGAGTAAAAAAGACGGAAAATAAACCAGAAACTTTGTCTCATACTGGATCAAGCCCAAATTCTAATCAGTTCATAGTAGTCATGATACCAATCATCCCTGAAAAGTTCATCCAAATCCATCCAGTAGGTCTTGAGATATCTTGTCCAAGAACAGAAAGCAGAAAACAGGGAAACACTGGGGTGGTGGGGGTTCTTCCACTGCGTATTCTTCGCGGAGTCCCCAGTGAAGTAGGGACGGTCAGCCATGTCTGGTACAAGACCAATTTACAAACATAGACGACAATACCTACAACTTAATGGTTTATTGGATATCATCATCAGAATTATCAGAAGTTTGAAATGCGGAAGAATAAAATTGTTTCATTTGTAAAATAAGAGGAATTTTATTAACAGAACAGAATAACATGAATTTGTAGAAGTTAAATGTTCAATGAGAAATAGCAGTAAGGAATTAAATGTATCCAGGGCTTGTAGTCGTAAGTAGCAGAATGTGTGTATGTAGAAAGATTAACATGTTACTAATAAAGTCTGTGTTCTTTTCGTTTTTTATGGCCGGCGAGAAAGTGAAAAGTAAGTAACAGAAATTATTATTAAAATACACCTTAAAGTGCCGAATCCAAGTGCGTCCTCAGTGTTGTTGCTCCCATGTCATTAGAAGTTTCGGGTCTCAATAAACAACAGACTTCTTCGATGGGCGACCCAACCGAATATGATCAGTATTCGGCCCGCACCCAGAAAGAAACTGCTACTAGCTTTAGGACGTGCATTATATAAGTTCCCCAGAAAAGGTAATTAATCAAGGCTTCACTTGGGCTATTCGATGTTATAGATCGGGTATGCTTGGTTGTACTGGTAGTCTCGTGTTTTTTTGTAGTAGTTTTGGGCCACTCATTAGCTTTAATTATCCACAACCACCTGGTGGTCTTCTCGACGGATTCCAAGATCATTTGAATTGCCCGCCTTCTTTTTTGTCCAGTTATCCCCAGGCTAGTAAGGGCTCGTATCATTGACTTTCCTGCGAACCCTCTACAGCCGATCTCGACTGGGAAACAATGAGTACGCCATCCTTTAGTTCTACACTCGTCTAAGAACCCTTGATATTTGCTGTACTTCCTCTCAAATGCCTCTTGCGTGTGCTCCTCCCATGGGACCGTTAACTCCAGCAAAATAATCTGTTTCGCGGCGTCCGAATAAACGATTGTCTTCTTCTTTGATGACTGCGAGAATATTGAGGACGGAGAAGAAGAGGTAAAGGAAAATAGCACACGAAAAATGGAAGGAGAAGGAATGTGTGGCGGAACTTTTTATCCGGGTCGGCAGATTAAAATTTCTTTAGTCACATCTTGCGGTCTCGTCTCTAATTTCTGCTCCCATCTGACTGACTGATTCTGACATTCTTTGTGTTTTTATAGCCATTTAGTTTTTCACACTTGATTGCTAACTTTTCTCTCAGTTTTTCAAATCGCTTCCTTCCATTGGTTAGAAAATTATTTTAACATCGAATCGCGAAATCCAGCTTCGTTTTTTCCTTTCAATGTTTTTCCTCTTTGTCAAAATCAGGATTTCACCCGGAATTGTGATTTTTTTAAAAGTAAAGAAGCGAAGAGAGTTACCTTTTAATTTCGTGTTCACTACAGTCAGTCAGTCAGTCAGTTAAATGCTATACGTGATACACGCTTGGGCGATCATGTTTCGAAAGAGACATGACTGACTGGGCAGAAGATTTTCTATCCTGCTCTTTAAACTATAGCTGAAGGTAGAAGAGCTGGATTGTATTAATAAGTAGTAATTATTGGGGGATCAGTTTATTACTTCATGACAATAGAAAAAGGATCCCCCACTTTATTTCGCTGAGTAGATTTACTTACGTTTCCAACTATTATCTTCATTCAGTCAGTTAAATGTCATACGTGACACACGCTTGGGCTGACTGGGCAGAAGATTATCCCGCAGTAGGTTGCCATTGCTTTCTGCGGTAGACTGGATGCCAGCCAAGGTTACAGAACCCAATCTCTCCTGTTATTTGACTCATAGCTTGAGGGAGAAGGGATGCATTATATTATTAAGTAGCAATTAGTGGGGGATCAGTTTATTACTTCAAAACAATATAAAACTGATCCCCCACTTTATGCTCAGTAGAAGCCTTAATCATGTTTCCAACTATTATCTTCATTCAGTCAGTTAAGTGCCATACATGATACACACTTTGGACGATCATGTCTCCAAAAAGACATGGCTGACTGGGCAGAAGATTATCCCGCAGTAGGTTGCCATTGCTTTCTGCGGTAGACTGGATGCCAGCCAAGGTTACAGAACCCAATCTGTCCTGTTATTTAACCCCTAACTGGACGGAAGAGACGGATTAATACCTTTCCCAAGGGTATTTGCGCGTAAGTGAATAAAATGGATTCAACTGGAATTCGAACTCGGCTCCCCGGCTTCTCGTTCTCGTTGATTAAAAACCAAAAATAACTTCATTGCTAAATTAAGATCAAAGAGTCACTGTAAACATTGATATTGCGAAGAATTTTTTGACGTTTACGCACGTGAAGATAAAAAACGATCGGTGTTGATCTGATTATATTTAACTTCATATCGATATTCAGATCTATGTCTTCTAATATCTAACTATCCCATCATGCTGATATCTATCTTTTTCTGTTCACATCCATCCATCCATCCATCCATCTATCTATCTATCCCATTGTTCATATCTATCTATCTATCTATCTATCTATCTATCTATCCCATTGTTCATATATATATATATATATATATATATATATATATATATATATATATATATATATCCCATATCATATCTATCTATCTATCTATCTATCTATCTATCTATCTATCTATCCCATTGTTCATATATATATATATATATATATATATATATATATCCCATTGTTCATATCTATCTATCTATCTATCTATCTATCTATCTATCTATCATTGTCATATTCATATCTATCTATCTATCTATCTATCTATCTATCTATCTATCTATCTATCTGTCCCACTGTTCATATCTATCTATCTATCTATCTATCTATCTATCTATCTATCTCGTTCACATCTATTTATCTAAATTTATTTATAAATGGAGCTCTCTCTCTCTCTCTCTCTCTCTCTCTCTCTGTGTGTGTGTGTGTGTGTCCGTTACCTATAGACTCCGAAACGGGTGAACCTATTTTCTTGAAAATTTACAGTTGTACTATAAGCGTCTGCAAGTGTTCTTAGCTAGGTTTTGTGTCAAAGTACCCCCGATAAATATCGATAATCGATAATCGAAAAAGTCGGGTAATAGAAGGAGTGGATGATTTTAATCAAATTTGATAGACTCATAGACAAAAACATAAGAAACGATATTCAGAAGTTTCAATGTTGTAGTTCTTACAATAGGGCAGAAAAACGATAATATATATATATATATATATATATATATATATATATAAAATATATATAAAAGGCAAGATGTTTGTGTGTGTGTGTGTCTGTTTATCTCTCTGTGTGTCATTTATACAAATCCACAATTTTCATCCGAATCTCACCAAGCAAATATTCTTTAGGCTGAGTCTGAGCTCCAGAACCATGGATTAGTCTTAAAGCTTTCATTACACCCGAGCAACGCCAGGCTATACTGCTAGTATATATATATATATATATATATATATATATATATATATGTAATAGATAGATAGATAGATAGATAGATAGATATGAACAGTGGGATAGATAGATAGATAGATAGATAGATAGATAGATAGATAGATAGATAGATAGATATGAACAGTGGGACAGATAGATAGATAGATAGATAGATAGATAGATAGATAGATAGATATGATATGAACAATGGGATAGATAGATAGATAGATAGATAGATAGATAGATAGATAGATAGATATGAACAATGGGATAGATAGATAGATAGATAGATAGATAGATAGATAGATAGATAGATATGAACAATGAGATAGATAGATAGATAGATAGATAGATAGATAGATAGATAGATAGATATGAACAATGGAATATATATATATATATATATATATATATATTGATTGATTGATTGATTGATGGTCTTACTTTCTTTGAAATTAGCCTTCGTTATCCGAATCTTTATCTAAATACGAACGGCGACCGCTGTGGTGTGTATTAATTACTTTTGCCTACCATAGTCAGTTTTTCCATTGATTATATAAAAAATCAAATCGAACCTTCCCTGCTAAAATATTTCTTTTTGTAACTGGGAATTTTTGCCAGGTGTGCCGGGAGTAAAGTAATTTTAAATAAAGTCCTGTTTACATAATCACACTCCCAAAAAATAAAAATTAAAAATAATATGACAAGTAAATATTAATTGTTTTAATTTATCCCACCCATCATAACAATAATTGCGTGGTTGTTGTTTTTTTTTTTTACCTTGGAAGAGTGACATTGTGACGCAGCACTTTCTGTTTCTGCTTTCAAGCATTTATATTGTGTTTCTGTTTCGGATTTCAACGTTTTTATTCATTACACTCGACACGAAATCATTCGACCTGTGAGTTTAAAAAGCGCTTGCGTTAATTCTGAATCCGGACTTCGAATTGTACATTTATAATCGTCCAGTTTTCTCGTCAGTCCCATGCACTTTATCATGCTTTCTGCGTAATAATTATACAGAGTAATTAAAAGAAATTTCCTCTAATTATGCAAATGATGCTACACTCATCTAAATTGAATTTGTCGATTCCAAATCTCTACTCAAAATTGTTTTAATACGCCATATCTTTAGGATACACACATTGTAAAGAAAAAAAAATAGTGTTATATTAGTACTGATTTTGTGGCAGTTAGATTGATAATAGTAAAACGTATTGAAATATCTTCTTCTATGCGCCCTGTCCCTTCAGGACGTAGGCGATCATGATTCTCTACGTCTTCCTATCCCTTGTGGCTCTTAGTATCTTTACTCCTGTTACACCTCGCAACCCCTGTTCCGTTATCCACCTGATCAGACCCTGCAAATATGTTATCCCCTGCCTTCCTCTGTCTCTTTTTCCTTCTATCTGGCCAGTCAGTATCAGGTTCTCCAAGCTCTCCTTCCTCATTGCGTGTCCTAGGAACTTCAGTTGTCTCTTCCTGAAGCTCAGTATTAATTTCTTTTTTGTTGCCATTCTTTCCAACGCCTCATCGTTGCTTGCATGCTCAGTCCACGATATCCGCAGCATCCTTCTGTAGAACCATATTTCCGCTGCTTCCAGTTTTGTCCTCATTTTCGATGATATTGTCCAGCATTCACTGCCTTATTGAAGAACTGACATCACATAGCAATCCAGCTCTGTTTTCTTTGTTTCTAGTGAAATTTTCCTGTGTGTTAGTACTTTACTCAGTTTCTGGGAGGCGTCCTTTGCCATGCCAATTCGCCTTCGGATCTCTGTGTCGCACTTTCCATCTCCTGTTAGAACACTTTCTAGGTATTTAAATTTTTGTACTTGCTTGATTCTGGTATCCCTTACCTGTATTTAGCATTTTCAGTTGCACCTTTTGCTGATGACCATGCATATATATATATATATATATATAAGGCAAGATGTTTGCGTGTGTGTCTGTTTATCTGCCTTTATGTCTGTATTTTTTTCAGCCCTTTTATTTTAGTTTTTGCTTCGAGTTTGGCTCTAAGTAGGTATAATTGTAGTTCTTAGTCTCAGCCATGATACTATTTACTCAGAGGACTTATTTAGCCTTCAAAATTCAGTTTACGACGAAAAAACTTATTTGATATCGACAGCAGGAAATCAAAATTTGACTTACATCCATTCATTTTTCTTTCAGTCTACGGTTTCGCTTTAACTGGAAACAGCTCTTGCTTTTTAGTCTTTCATGCCAACGTCCAAAGAGTCTGAGCTTCAGGACCATGGATTAGTTTTAATGTTTTCATTACACCCGAGCAACGCTGGGCTATACTGCTAATGCCTCATAAAAGTTAAAATAGTTCTTGTTTTAATACTTTTGCGCAGTACTATATATATATATATATATATATATATATATATATATATAAATATATATATATATATATATATGGAAGTAAATCTAGACAGAAAGCCTGGAATGAAGTCCCGAAGGAAGTTGACTGTCAACACTGACAAGTTTTCGACATTTCCTGAAGCTAACTCGTCTCGGTATTCCTTTGGATCCCTTCCTTTCGCCTGAGACTGGAGGCATTTAATCTGGGAAGTGCCTTGACTCTATATACCATCATTCAGGCCTGTGACATAGAAATTTTACACCAGTCTCACCACCAAATAACTGAATTTTTACCAAAACTTTTTTTTACGGTCGAGAGTAAGGATAATGTAGTCGCCCCTTCATAGACAACATACCAAGGACCATCGCCCAGGCCTGCACCCTAGCGAGATCTCCCTGGGTTCGTCTGACTGAAGGACTGATGTTTGATCAAACAGGGAGCTACCTTTATATCCCACCAGGTAAACGCAAATCAACTATATATACTCACACATTTGTAAATATAAATATATACTCTAAGCTCTTTATTTAATCTCGAGGGGCTTTAGAGATTGTTCTTATTCCTCTGTCCATGGCTAGTGGACTCAGTTTAGCCTAAAACACTTTCAACCGAACACAAAGTTTTTAGTTCGACTCTATATAATATCCTCATTGTTATGGTGTCCTCCTACGAAGAATGGACTCTTCCTCTTGTTATATATGATTACCTGCGTGACTTCCGAGAAGAGCAGTTAACGACCAGTTGACTGTCTTGCGCATTGTCTAACTCTCTGCACGAAAGCAGAGAGTAATAACCCAGTCGAGGGTCTGCCGAAGAGTAGAGTCTCGTCTGGGGAAAATCAGACATCAATTTTTCCCCGAGCTATATGGCCCGGATTACCCACATTAAAAAGCCCTTGTGCCACATTTTGCCTTAATTGGGAAGGCACATAGATACTGCAGTTAACGAAGGCAGTTAAGGACAGTTACTAGTCAGGCAATAAGCAGCGTAATAATACCTTCGGACTTATTTCTTTATTACTTATCATTAACGATTCCTTTGAATTTCTTGTTATACTAATACACTGTTTTGAAACTACCTTCTGCTTTCGTATCTTACTTTCGGCACAAACCGGTCACTACAAATTGCTGCGAAGTTTCGCCACAACTCCAAATCTTTTCACTCTTTTCTTTTTTTTTCTTTTCAATTGGAGTAGATAGACTAAACTATCGCCCGGTTCACACTCCACCAACATCTGTTGAACAGGTGAAGAGGCTCATCCCTTGTTCCCTGTTTAGGATGTGGTTTCCACCTATCTCTTTTCCAGTCTTTTTACTCTTTTCTTTTTTTTTTCAATTGGAGTAGATAGACTAAACTATCGCCCGGTTCACACTCCACCAACATCTGTTGAACAGGTGAAGAGGCTCATCCCATGTTTCCTGTTTAGGATGCGGTTTCTGGTTTTCTCTTTTCCAATCTTTTCACTCTTTTCTTTTTTTCTTTTCTTTTTTTCAATTGGAGTAGATAAACTAAACTATCGCCCGGTTCACACTCCACCCACGTCTATTGAACAGGTGAAGAGGCTCATCCCTTGTTTCCTGTTTAGGATGTGGTTTCCGGTATTCTCTTTTCCAATCTCTTCACTTCTTTTTCTTTTCTTTTTTTTCTCTTTCTTTTTTAAATTGCAGTAGATAGACTAAACTATCGCCCGGTTCACACTCCACCCACATCTTTTGAACAGGTGAAGAGGCTCATCCCTTGTTTCCTGTTTAGGATGCGGTTTCCGGTTTTCTCTTTTCCAATCTTTTCACTCTTTTCTCTTTTTATTTTTTTTTCAATTGGAGTAGATAGACTAAACTATCGCCCGGTTCACACTCGACCCACGTCTATTGAACAGATGAAGAGGCTCGTCCCTTGTTTCCTGTTTAGGATGTGGTTTCCGGTATTCTCTTTTCCAATCTCTTCACTCCTTTTTCTTTTCTTTTCTTTTTTCTCTTTTTTTTTAAATTGTAGTAGATAGACTAAACTATCGCCCGGTTCACACTCCACCCACATTTATTGAACAGGTGAAGAGGCTCATCCCTTGTTTCCTGTTTAGGATGCGGTTTCCGGTTTTCTCTTTTCCAATCTTTTCACTCTTTTCTCTTTTTATTTTTTTTCAATTGGAGTAGATAGACTAAACTATCGCCCGGTTCACACTCGACCCACGTCTATTGAACAGATGAAGAGGCTCATCCCTTGTTCCCTGTTTAGGATGTGGTTTCCGGCTTTCTCTTTTCCATTCTTTTTACCCTTACGTAGCCCCCTGCGCATCAGTGGCGTTATCGCCTTGATTGGGGTGATATGATTAAAAAAAAAAATTGGCGACGAATATTCATAACAGTTGTTATAGTCATATTTTTGTCCTTGTGCCCTTGACCTCTACAAATGATGACAACCGAAATTTACATATAAAAATCCTTTTCGGCTATTATTAAGGATTACAGTGTTGATTTGTATATTTGGTCGTATAGTAATTGCGCGTTCAATCTTTGAAAGGCACTGGTCCGGTGGGTAGGGTAAATGGATTACCTCCAGCACAAAAAGAAACAAGAACTGTTAAACGGTGACTGAACATTTCCGAGTCAAAGGCCATGCACCACATATATGGGTTAAATAGTCTCACCAAACCGCAATTGTCCAAGAGTTTTCCTTCTTCTAGACCGGCTTACGGCCAAATCAATTGAAACAACGGTTCTCGCACGATTACGAAAGTTAATGAACGTCGCAGCTTGATCATTCCTAGATGGGTAACCTCTTGGATATCCCAGGTGTTGTAAGCATGGATGTGCATATGGTGTAATGGATAATGGCTTGGAATTGGAAATTGGAGTTAAGTAATGTTAAGCCTGGTTAGTACCTAGATGGGTGACTGCTTGGGAATACCAGGTGCTGTAAGCCTGGATGTGTAGGTGATGTAATGGATAATGGCTTGGAATTAAAAACTGGAGGTAAGTAATGTTAATCCTGGTCAGTACCTAGATGGGTGACTGCTTGGGAATACCAGGTGCTGTAAGCCTGGATGTGTAGGTGATGTAATGGATAATGGCTTGGAATTAAAAACTGGAGTTAAGTAATGTTAAGCTTGGTCAGTACCTAGATGGGTGACTGCCTGGGAATACCAGGTGCTGTAAGTTTAGATGTGTAGGTGATGTAATGGATAATGACTTGGAATTGGAAATTGGAGTTAAGTAATGTTAAGCCTGGTCAGTAATTAGATGGGTGACTGCTTGGGAATATCAGGTGCTGTAAGCATGGATGTGCATATGGTGTAATGTATAATGGCTCGAAATTGAAAATCGAAGAGCCGAGTTCTAATTCCAGTCAGGTTCGTTATATTCACTTACATGCAAATACCCTTGGGGAAGCAATAATCCACCTCTTCTTCCCCAGGTATGGGTTAATAACTTGTATCAGTAAATTATCAATTTCTCTAAAAGTTTCTCTCAATTTAAAAATATTTTTGGCTTCAAACAACCTGCAAATGTTTGATAAATCATAAAATGCAAGTCAATCAATCAAATGAACACAAATATACGACGGATATATCTTTAAAAAAGTGATAATTCTGGATAGAGATTCGGAATCCACGAACTCGGTTTAATCTAGTAAGGAATTATTTATTTGGGTAGCTGTTAGAAACAAAGAAAATGCCTTCCAAAAGCTAAGTAAAATATTAAGAAACAGAAAAATGTATTGGTTTGTCTGGAAAGTTAATGCCTATTTTTAAGGGAAATTAAAACAGAAAACAAAATTATGTCATTAAATATTTATTCAACTTAATGTGAACCATTTTGTTTCACAAACTTTCTCTATTTTTTATTCATCTCAAGATTCCGTCTTCCCAGAATTTCGGTGGATTTTCAGCAAAGGACACATTAAGTTGTTTTTTTGTCATCCAAAGATATAATTTTTTACTATTAAGATTAAGATTATTTTGCAAGGACACGAATAAATAAAATTCCGTAAGACCAATGCTTAATAAAGATGGCGGGTGGGGTAACACATCCAAGCCAAGCTACAGCCATTTTTGCCTGGTCGCTAAAGAAATATGAGGTCTGGCATTAGACCTCACCTAACCTGATAGCCACGTAAGGAGAGGGGCACGGTTTGATAAAGATGGCGGGTGGGGTAACACATCCAAGCCAAGCTACAGCCATTTTTGCCTGGTCGCTAAAGAAATATGAGGTCTGGCATTAGACCTCACCTAGTCTGATAGCCACGTGAGGAGAGGTGCACGGTTTGATAAAGATGGCGGGTGGGGTAACACATCCAAGCCAAGCTACAGCCATTTTTGCCTGGTCGCTAAAGAAATATGAGGTCTGGCATTAGACCTCACCTAACCTGATAGCCACGTGAGGAGAGGGGCACGGTTTGATAAAGATGGCGGGTGGGGTAACACATCCAAGCCAAGCTACAGCCATTTTTGCCTGGTCGCTAAAGAAATATAAGGTCTGGCATTAGACCTCACCTAACCTGATAGCCACGTAAGGAGCGGGGCACGGTTTGATAAAGATGGCGGGTGGGGTAACACATCCAAGCCCAGCTACAGCCATTTTTGGCTGGTCGCTAAAGAAATATGAGGTCTAGCATTAGACCTCACCTAGACTGATAGCCATGTAAGGAGAGGGGCACGGTTTGATAAAGATGGCGGGTGGGGTAACACATCCAAGCCAAGCTACAGCCATTTTTGCCTGGTCGCTAAAGAAATATGAGGTCTGGCATTAGACCTCACCTAACCTGATAGCCACGTAAGGAGAGGGGCACGGTTTGATAAAGATGGCGGGTGGGGTAACACATCCAAGCCAAGCTACAGCCATTTTTGCCTGGTCGCTAAAGAAATATGAGGTCTGGCATTAGACCTCACCTAACCTGATAGCCACGTGAGGAGAGGTGCACGGTTTGATAAAGATGGCGGGTGGGGTAACACATCCAAGCCAAGCTACAGCCATTTTTGCCTGGTCGCTAAAGAAATATGAGGTCTGGCATTAGACCTCACCTAACCTGATAGCCACGTGAGGAGAGGGGCACGGTTTGATAAAGATGGCGGGTGGGGTAACACATCCAAGCCAAGCTACAGCCATTTTTGCCTGGTCGCTAAAGAAATATAAGGTCTGGCATTAGACCTCACCTAACCTGATAGCCACGTGAGGAGCGGGGCACGGTTTGATAAAGATGGCGGGTGGGGTAACACATCCAAGCCCAGCTACAGCCATTTTTGGCTGGTCGCTAAAGAAATATGAGGTCTGGCATTAGACCTCACCTAGACTGATAGCCATGTAAGGAGAGGGGCACGGTTTGATAAAGATGGCGGGTGGGGTAACACATCCAAGCCAAGCTACAGCCATTTTTGCCTGGTCGCTAAAGAAATATGAGGTCTGGCATTAGACCTCACCTAGTCTGATAGCCACGTAAGGAGAGGGGCACGGTTTGATAAAGATGGCGGGTGGGGTAACACATCCAAGCCAAGCTACAGCCATTTTTGCCTGGTCGCTAAAGAAATATGAGGTCTGGCATTAGACCTCACCTAACCTGATAGCCACGTGAGGAGAGGGGCACGGTTTGATAAAGATGGCGGGTGGGGTAACACATCCAAGCCAAGCTACAGCCATTTTTGCCTGGTCGCTAAAGAAATATGAGGTCTGGCATTAGACCTCACCTAACCTGATAGCCACGTGAGGAGAGGTGCACGGTTTGATAAAGATGGCGGTTGGGGTAACACATCCAAGCCAAGCTACAGCCATTTTTGCCTGGTCGCTAAAGAAATATGAGGTCTGGCATTAGACCTCACCTAGTCTGATAGCCACGTTTACAGTGCCAAATATGTGTATTATATAAATAAAATTCTGAATTTTACATACGTTGAATAGCTATTTCAGCGAGACAATTTTCGCTTCTTCAGCAATGATCAGAAACAGTTTTTTTTATTTCAAATACCTAAAATAATATAAAATATTTGAAATAAAGGAAACTTTTGTTTTTGATCGTTGCTGAAGATGCGAGATTTTTATCGCTAAAATAGCTATTCAATGTATGTAGAATTCGTAATTTTTTTTATCATAAACATACATTAGATTTCTGGAAAGTTCATGACAATTTTTAAGGGAAATTAAAACAAAACAAAATTATGCCATTAAATATTTATTCAACTTAATGTGAGCCAATTTTCTTCATTTTTCATTCATCTAAAGATGAATCAGCCTTTCATTAGTTTCTCGGCAAAGAACTAATTTTAATGTGTGTGAGGGGGGTCTGCCTGAGCGTTCATTAAGGCGACAGTCATCAACTCTGACATTGGGGGAACCACCTTCGTGTAGTTCTATCAGCTAAAGCACCTTCACCCAAAACAGCACATACCTTCTTTTTTGTTAAGTCTTGAAGCATGGTGGCCAGGCTATTCTATAGGTGTAGAGGAATACCTAAAAAGGTGTACAATGTCATTGAAAGAAGAAAATTATCAATTTCTCTAAAAGATTCTATCAATTTAAAAATATTCTCTGGCTTTAAATAACCTGCAAATGGTTGATACATCATAAAATGCAAATCAATTAATCAACTGAACACAAATATACGACGGACATATCTAAAAAAAAAAGTGATAATTCTGGACAGAGATTCGGAATCCACGAACTCGGTTTAATCTAGTAAAGAATTATTTATTTGGGTAGCTGTTAGAAACAAAGAAAATGCCTTCCAAAAGCTAAGTAAAGTATTAAGAAACAGAAAAATGTATTGGTTTGTCAGGAAAGTTAATGCCTATTTTTAAGGGAAATTAAAACAGAAAACAAAATTATGTCATTAAATATTTATTCAACTTAATGTGAACCATTTTGTTTCACAAACTTTCTCTATTTTTTATTCATCTCAAGATTCCGTCTTCCCAGAATTTCGGTGGATTTTCAGCAAAGGACACATTAAGTTGTTTTTTTGTCATCCAAAGATATAATTTTTTACTATTAAGATTAAGATTATTTTGCAAGGACACGAATAAATAAAATTCCGTAAGACCAATGCTTAATAAAGATGGCGGGTGGGGTAACACATCCAAGCCAAGCTACAGCCATTTTTGCCTGGTCGCTAAAGAAATATGAGGTCTGGCATTAGACCTCACCTAACCTGATAGCCACGTAAGGAGAGGGGCACGGTTTGATAAAGATGGCGGGTGGGGTAACACATCCAAGCCAAGCTACAGCCATTTTTGCCTGGTCGCTAAAGAAATATGAGGTCTGGCATTAGACCTCACCTAGTCTGATAGCCACGTAAGGAGAGGGGCACGGTTTGATAAAGATGGCGGGTGGGGTAACACATCCAAGCCAAGCTACAGCCATTTTTGCCTGGTCGCTAAAGAAATATGAGGTCTGGCATTAGACCTCACCTAACCTGATAGCCACGTGAGGAGAGGGGCACGGTTTGATAAAGATGGCGGGTGGGGTAACACATCCAAGCCAAGCTACAGCCATCTTTGCCTGGTCGCTAAAGAAATATGAGGTCTGGCATTAGACCTCACCTAACCTGATAGCCACGTGAGGAGAGGTGCACGGTTTGATAAAGATGGCGGTTGGGGTAACACATCCAAGCCAAGCTACAGCCATTTTTGCCTGGTCGCTAAAGAAATATGAGGTCTGGCATTAGACCTCACCTAACCTGATAGCCACGTGAGGAGAGGGGCACGGTTTGATAAAGATGGCGGGTGGGGTAACACATCCAAGCCAAGCTACAGCCATTTTTGCCTGGTCGCTAAAGAAATATAAGGTCTGGCATTAGACCTCACCTAACCTGATAGCCACGTAAGGAGCGGGGCACGGTTTGATAAAGATGGCGGGTGGGGTAACACATCCAAGCCCAGCTACAGCCATTTTTGGCTGGTCGCTAAAGAAATATGAGGTCTAGCATTAGACCTCACCTAGACTGATAGCCATGTAAGGAGAGGGGCACGGTTTGATAAAGATGGCGGGTGGGGTAACACATCCAAGCCAAGCTACAGCCATTTTTGCCTGGTCGCTAAAGAAATATGAGGTCTGGCATTAGATCTCACCTAGTCTGATAGCCACGTAAGGAGAGGGGCACGGTTTGATAAAGATGGCGGGTGGGGTAACACATCCAAGCCAAGCTACAGCCATTTTTGCCTGGTCGCTAAAGAAATATGAGGTCTGGCATTAGACCTCACCTAACCTGATAGCCACGTGAGGAGAGGTGCACGGTTTGATAAAGATGGCGGGTGGGGTAACACATCCAAGCCAAGCTACAGCCATTTTTGCCTGGTCGCTAAAGAAATATGAGGTCTGGCATTAGACCTCACCTAACCTGATAGCCACGTGAGGAGAGGGGCACGGTTTGATAAAGATGGCGGGTGGGGTAACACATCCAAGCCAAAGCTACAGCCATTTTTGCCTGGTCGCTAAAGAAATATAAGGTCTGGCATTAGACCTCACCTAACCTGATAGCCACGTGAGGAGCGGGGCACGGTTTGATAAAGATGGCGGGTGGGGTAACACATCCAAGCCCAGCTACAGCCATTTTTGGCTGGTCGCTAAAGAAATATGAGGTCTGGCATTAGACCTCACCTAGACTGATAGCCATGTAAGGAGAGGGGCACGGTTTGATAAAGATGGCGGGTGGGGTAACACATCCAAGCCAAGCTACAGCCATTTTTGCCTGGTCGCTAAAGAAATATGAGGTCTGGCATTAGACCTCACCTAGTCTGATAGCCACGTAAGGAGAGGGGCACGGTTTGATAAAGATGGCGGGTGGTGGGGTAACACATCCAAGCCAAGCTACAGCCATTTTTGCCTGGTCGCTAAAGAAATATGAGGTCTGGCATTAGACCTCACCTAACCTGATAGCCACGTGAGGAGAGGGGCACGGTTTGATAAAGATGGCGGGTGGGGTAACACATCCAAGCCAAGCTACAGCCATTTTTGCCTGGTCGCTAAAGAAATATGAGGTCTGGCATTAGACCTCACCTAACCTGATAGCCACGTGAGGAGAGGTGCACGGTTTGATAAAGATGGCGGTTGGGGTAACACATCCAAGCCAAGCTACAGCCATTTTTGCCTGGTCGCTAAAGAAATATGAGGTCTGGCATTAGACCTCACCTAGTCTGATAGCCACGTTTACAGTGCCAAATATGTGTATTATATAAATAAAATTCTGAATTTTACATACGTTGAATAGCTATTTCAGCGAGACAATTTTCGCTTCTTCAGCAATGATCAGAAACAGTTTTTTTTATTTCAAATACCTAAAATAATATAAAATATTTGAAATAAAGGAAACTTTTGTTTTTGATCGTTGCTGAAGATGCGAGATTTTTATCGCTAAAATAGCTATTCAATGTATGTAGAATTCGTAATTTTTTTATCATAAACATACATTAGATTTCTGGAAAGTTCATGACAATTTTTAAGGGAAATTAAAACAAAACAAAATTATGCCATTAAATATTTATTCAACTTAATGTGAGCCAATTTTCTTCATTTTTCATTCATCTAAAGATGAATCAGCCTTTCATTAGTTTCTCGGCAAAGAACTAATTTTAATGTGTGTGAGGGGGGTCTGCCTGAGCGTTCATTAAGGCGACAGTCATCAACTCTGACATTGGGGGAACCACCTTCGTGTAGTTCTATCAGCTAAAGCACCTTCACCCAAAACAGCACATACCTTCTTTTTTGTTAAGTCTTGAAGCATGGTGGCCAGGCTATTCTATAGGTGTAGAGGAATACCTAAAAAGGTGTACAATGTCATTGAAAGAAGAAAATTATCAATTTCTCTAAAAGATTCTATCAATTTAAAAATATTCTCTGGCTTTAAATAACCTGCAAATGGTTGATACATCATAAAATGCAAATCAATTAATCAACTGAACACAAATATACGACGGACATATCTAAAAAAAAAAGTGATAATTCTGGACAGAGATTCGGAATCCACGAACTCGGTTTAATCTAGTAAAGAATTATTTATTTGGGTAGCTGTTAGAAACAAAGAAAATGCCTCCCAAAAGCTAAGTAAAGTATTAAGAAACAGAAAAATGTATTGGTTTGTCAGGAAAGTTAATGCCTATTTTTAAGGGAAATTAAAACAAAACAAAATTATGCCATTAAGTATTTATTCAACTTAATGTGAACCATTTTGTTGTACAAACTTTCTCCATTTTTCATTCATCTAAAGATTCTGTCTTCTCAGCCTTTCATTAGTTTCTCGGCAAAGAACTCACTAAGGTGCCAATTCTTGCGTTGTGTAATGTAGGTTATTGTCAATCAATGTCTTGATTTGATCATTTTAATGTGTGTGAGGGGGTCTGCCTGAGCGTTCTTTAAGGCGACAGTCATCAACTCTAACATTGGGGAACCACCTTCGTATAGTTCTATCAGCTAAAGCACCTTCACCCAAAACAGCACATACCTTCTTTTTTGTTAAGTCTTGAAGCATGGTGGCGAGGCTATTCTACAGGTGTAGAGGAATACCTAAAAAGGTGTACAATGTCATTGAAAGAAGAAAATTCAGACAGACAAAAACACATACATGGCTTAAAGAGACCCAACTTTGGGACAGAGTACACATGGATCATGTTCATGTTAATGGATTGGGATTAGTACTAATACTGGTAGATGCCTATCCAGAATGGCCAGAAGGAATACAGGTCTCCAACAAAAGAAGTTCGACTGTTAAACAAGCGTTAGGGATAACTTTTTCAAGAAATGGAATTCTGAAACGCTAGTATCCGACAACGCCTTAGACCTCTGTGACGAAAAACTATACAAATAGTTTAAGAAAATTTGATGCAAACCATATAAAACCCCACCGTACCATTCGCAAACAAACCATATAAACGTTACCCTGCCATTCGCAAACAAACCATATAAAACCCCACCGTACCATTCGCAAACAAACCATATAAACGTTACCCTGCCATTCGCAAACAAACCATATAAAACCCCACCGTATCATTCGCAAACAAACCATATAAACGTTACCCTGCCATTCGCAAACAAACCATATAAAACCCCACCGTACCATTCGCAAACAAACCATATAAACGTTACCCTGCCATTCGCAAACAAACCATATAAAACCCCACCGTACCATTCGCAAACAAACCATATAAACGTTACCCTGCCATTCGCAAACAAACCATATAAAACCCCACCGTACCATTCGCAAACAAACCATATAAACGTTACCCTGCCATTCGCAAACAAACCATATAAAACCCCACCGTACCATTCGCAAACAAACCATATAAACGTTACCCTGCCATTCGCAAACAAACCATATAAAACCCCACCGTACCATTCGCAAACAAACCATATAAACGTTACCCTGCCATTCGCAAACAAACCATATAAAACCCCACCGTACCATTCGCAAACAAACCATATAAAACCCCACCGTACCATTCGCAATTAAACGGATTAGGAAAAAAGGATGGTGCAAACTTTTAAAAACGAACTGAAAATATGTCTTCAACAGAATCAAAAATAGAAACATTTCTTCCTAGATTTTTACTAAGCTATAAGATTATATCGCATGTTGGAAAATCGAAAATTTTGTCCGCTCTCATGGGTAGAAAATTTAAAGCCCCATTGGCCGTGTCTTATGACACGAACGCGAAACTATAGTCTAAAGAGACAAATGAATTTAATCTACAAGAGGTAATGTTCATAATGCAATATGGACAAAACGCGATGGTAATAGAAAAAAAAAGCGGAAAAGGAATTGATGTGAGATCTTCCCTTTTTTCTATGATAATCGACTCGACTTGAGTATACATATACTCCTGCCATAGTGAGATACGTCAGAACCGTATGAGTACCGAAAGAGGTCCGTAAGTTACCGAGAGATACCGAAGTTCCACAGAGAATACCGCGTCAGTAGTCATAGTAGCTCTGAGCTCTACTCAGACAGAAACGTATTATACGGACAAACTAATTCCAGCACGGCTTCACTTGAAAGACTTATATATATATATATATATATATATATATATATATATATATATATATATATACGTACACACACACACACACACACACACACACACACATCTAAACTTATTTATAAATGGAACTTTGTTTGTGCGTGTTTATCTGTGCGTCCGTGTGTCCGTTACCTATAGACTCCCAAATGGCTGAAGCGATTTTTGAAAATTTACACAGTTGTACTATAAGCGTCTGAATGTGTTCTTAGGTAGGTTTTGTGTCGAGGTACCCCCGATAAATATCGAAAATCGATAATCGAAAAAATCGGGTTACAGAAGGAGTGGTCCGATTTTAATCAAATTTGATACATTCATAGACAAAGACATAAGAAACGATATTCAAAAGTTTCAAGGTTGCAGTTCTTACAATAGTGCAGAAAATCGATTATATATATATATATATATATAAAATAGAAAAATGAAGAAAGACTATGTTGTGAGATCTCCACTTTTTCTATGATAATAAGCTCGACTTGAGTATACATATACTCCTGCTATAGTGAGATCAGCATCCGATCCGCAAGAACAGTAAAAGTACCGTAAGAGGTCTGTAAGTTACCGAGATATACCGAAGTTCCACAGAGAATACCGCGTCAGTAGTCATAGTAGCTCTGAGCTTCTGATTCAGACAGAATAGTATTACACGGACAAACTAATTCCAGCACGGCTTCACTTGAAAGACTTATATATATATATATATATATATATATATATATATATATTCCTTACTAGTCGTATTCCCGGATTACTAACCTGCGTTCCAGTTTGTATCTTTACGTTTAATATAACTTATTTTTCTATCTCAAATATCTGTTTTGTTGTTCATTATTTTGTGTGGTTCCTCGCCCGGATCCCACAACAGGAATATTAGCACATGCAGACCAAGTTAGATTTCAATATGACAGCAATGAAGAGATGTACACTGAACCTGAAGTTAATGGAAGAGAAAATGTTATGGTCAACGCAAGACAAATCTGACAGTGAAATCGAGAGCAGTATAAACTCTGAAGATAAACAATTGGAACAACACTCTCATGAAACAAGAAAAGTTGACGATCTCCTATATCTAGACAATCTCTTAGGGAGAGGGAGGAAGATAGTGAGGAAACAAAAGCTCCTAGAAATACCAGAGAAAATAAGGGGATAAAACTTCTTTAGTTTAGGGATACGGAGGGACTCATTTACATGGGAAGTCACCAAGAATATAAATACCAACATGTATTACCCATAATGCAGTTGAGTGCTTACCACTTCTTGTGTATCAGTAACACCCTGTCCTCAGACCTCAAATGGAACCACTATATTGAATCCATAGCAAAATCTACTGCTCAGAAGGTTGGATCACTATGTCGATCCAGTATGTTTTTTTTCGCCTGAATCCATCCTGCATATACACAAATCAACCATCCGTCCGTGCATGAAGTACTGCTGCCATTTATGGTCAGGCACCCCTGCCATTCTCCTCAGTGTTCTTGACAGGCTCCAAAAGAGAGTCTGTAATACGATAGGTACTGATCTGGCGGCTCGACTGCAGCCACTTCCCCACCGTCGAAATGTGGCCTCCCTTTGTCTGTTCTATAAATACTTTCATGGCTTCTGCTCGAACGAACTTAAGTCACTGGTGCCTCCTCAACAGGTGTTTACTCATGTAACCAGATTGCCAGCTGGGTCCCACCCATTCACAGTCAGGTTAGCCAAATGCAGACGATAATTCTACTCCTTCAGCTTCTTCTCTCGCACTTCCCGCCTGTGGAACTCGCTCCCATATTCTTGCTTTCCTGACGGCTACAACCTCCAGAAATTTAAATGCAAAGTCAATACTCATCTACTAACCACTGGACTCTTGCTCTCTCCCCACCGCTGTATAACCTTCCCTTTCTCTCCACCTATGTATCTGTCATCGCACCTGCTTTCTCAGCTTTCTATTGCTTCTTTCTAACCAGTTTGTACTCCTCACTCTTTTCTAATTAATCTTTTTACAGTTATGTAGCCCCCTGCACATCAGTGGCATTTCTGTCTTGCTCGGGGTGAAATGATTAAAAAAATAACACTACATAAGACTGTCGACTTATCTCGCGATCAAAACGGATTGGTCTAATTTTTATTTGAAGTAATAAAAGGGTGTAACGCGTGTGCTAAATAAATAACAGAACAAACGGTATTTTGGTTATTTTTGCCGTATTTCGATCTATCGACTGTTTTTCGTGCACGACATTAAAACGGCAAAAAAAAAAAAGAATGGTTTGTCGTAAGATGACACATGGTTGTGTTACAGCTTTTCAAGTGACCCATATTCATTGCATTTCCTGTTGTCGACAGAATTACAAAAGCCACCAGAAAACGAGAGGAAAAAAAAAGAGAGGAAAGAGAGAGAGATAGAGAGAGAGAGAGGAAAGAGAGGGGGGAGATAGAGAAGAAAGAGAGAGAGTGGGGAGAGAGGAAAGAGAGAGGGGGAGATAGAGAAGAAAGAGAGAGAGTGGGGAGAGAGGAAAGAGAGAGAGAGGAGGATAGAGAGGAAAGAGAGAGTGGGGGAGAGAGAAAGAGAGAGGGAGAGATAGAGAAGAAAGAGAGAGAGAGAGTGGGGAGAGAGGAAAGAGAGAGGGGGAGATAGAGAAGAAAGAGAGAGAGTGGGGAGGGGAGAGAAAGAAAGAGAGAGAGGAGGATAGAGAGGAAAGAGAGAGAGGGGGAGGGGGAGAGAAAAGAGAGAGGGGGAGATAGAGAAGAAAGAGAGAGAGAGGGGGAGAGAGGAAAGAGAGAGAGGAGGATAGAGAGAAAAAGAGAGAGTGGGGGAGAGAGGAAAGAGGGAGGGGGAGATAGAGAAGAAAGAAAGAGAGAGGAGGATAGAGAGGAAAGAGAGAGAGTAGAGAGGAAAGAGATAGGGGGGAGATAGAGAAGAAAGAGAGAGAGTGGCGAGAGAGGAAAGAGAGAGAGGAGGATAGAGAGGAAAGAGAGAGAGTGGGGGAGAGAGGAAAGAGATAGGGGGAGATAGAGAAGAAACAGAAAGAGTGGGGAGAGAGGAAAGAGAGAGAGGGGGATAGAGAGGAAAGAGAGAGAAAGTTGGGAGAGAGGAAAGAAAGAGAGAGAGGGTGGGAAATAGCCAAATGCAATAGACGAATACACGAAGAGAAGAATGATTTTCACATTTTTTTTTCCCGCCAACAATTTTTCAGTCGCCATGTTTGCTTTTCCGACTACTGACAAAAAAAAATGTCAGAAATTGTATTTATAAGGTCAGCTGGTTCAGAGAGACAATGACCCTGTAAAAACAACGTGAAGAAAGGTGGTTGTTTTGTGTTTTGACTATTCTTTCATTCGGTTGGTTGGTTGGTTAGTTGAGCGATGGAGGCGGTGGAGGGGACGTGGTGTAGAAGCTCGACGAGACGAACAGAAGACAACCATTCATTGCCAGAAATTTTTGTATAAATTAAAAATAAATAAAGACAATTAGTTAACATGTCTCATATTTCAACAAAACAACAAAAAAGGATGGTTTTAAAAAGGTATCTCCATTTTTTCGCTAAAAAAAACCAGCTTGACAAAGAAATACCCCAAACTTAATAAAAACAAACTATTATCGTAAAAATGTTTTGTTTTTTTTAATCGTTTCACCCCATACAAGGCGGTAACGCCACTGATGCGCAGGGGGCTACATATGAGAAAAAGATTAGACAGGAGGACACTAAAAAAAAAACGAACCACTTACAGGGGGTGTCAGAGGAAAGGAGCAAGAGAAGAATGAAAATACAAATGTGATGACAGTTGCAAAGGTAAAGAGAAGGGAAAAGATATACAGGATAATGTAGAAAGAACTAGAGTCAACTGGTTAAGAGACGAGTATTGACACTGCATTTAAATTCCTGGAGGTTGTAGCCGTCAGGGAAGCAAGTTGTTATTATTAAGAGAAAAAAACAAAATATTTCTTTATTATCATTTTGTTAAATTTTTTAATCCTTTCTGGCACGTTCGAAATTTAGTTAACTTTTTTTAAGATTCTTTTCTAAGAATAATAATTGAAAAAATTTCCGATTACATTTTTGGCACTTTTTTACTGGTGAAAAGCATAATGTTTTTGAAATTTTTGTAAAAATGAAATAATTTTCGAATTTTATTGAAACATTCAGAACATATTTAAAAAAGGAATGAAATTATTTTTTAAATTGTCATTTCTAGAAATTTAAAAAGTTAAATGAGCTGAATTTTTCAATGTAAGTAATTCTACGCGGGCCATTCAATAAATAAGGTGAATTTTTCGGTATAAGGACTTCTTCGAGGGTCATTCAATAAATAAAGTGAATTTTTCGGGATAAGTACTTCTATGAGGGTCATTCAATAAATGAGGTGAATTTTTCGGTATAAGGACTTCTATGAGGGTCATTCAATGAATAAGGTGAATTTTTCGGTATAAGGACTTCTACGAGGTTCATTCAATAAATAAGGTGACTTTTTCGATATAAGGACTTCTACGAGGGTAATTCAATAAATAAGGTGAATTTTTCGGTATAAGGACTAATACGAGGGTCAATCAATAAATAAGATGAATTTTTCCGTTTAAGGACATCCATGAGGGTCATTCAATAAATGAGGGGACTTTTTCTGTATAAGGACTTCTACCAGGTTCATTCAATAAATGAGTTGAATTTTTCGGTATAAGGACTTCTATGTGGGCCCTCCAATACATGAGGTGAATTTTTCGGTATGAGGAGTTCTACGAGGGTCATTCAATAAATGAGGTGAATTTTTCGGTATAAGAACTTCTACGAGGTTCATTCAATAAATGAGGTGAATTTTTCGGTATAAGGACTTCTATGAGGATCATTCAATAAATTAGGTGAATTTTTCGGTATAAGGTATTCTACGAGGGTCATTCAATACATAAGATGAATTTTTCGGTATAAGGACTTCTACGAGGGTCATTCAATAAATGAGGTGAATTTTTCGGTATAAGAACTTCTACGAGGTTCATTCAATAAATGCGGTGAATTTTTCGGTATAAGGACGTCTATGAGGATCATTCAATAAATTAGGTGAATTTTTCGGTATGAGGTATTCTACGAGGGTCATTCAATACATAAGATGAATTTTTCGGTATATGAACTTCTACGAGGGTCATTCAATAAATAAGGTGAATTTCTCGTTATAAGGACTTCTACGAGTGTCATTCAATGAATAAGGTGAATTTTTCGTTATAAGGACTTCTACGAGGGTCATTCAATAAATAAAATGAATTTTTCCGGATAAGGACTCCAACGAGGATCATTCCATAGATGAGGGGACTGTTTTTGTATAAGGACTTCTACGAGGTTCATTCAATAAATGAGGTGAATTTTTCGGTATAAGAACTTCTACGAGGGTCATTCAATAAATGAGGTGAATTTTTCGGTATAAGGACTTCTACGAGGGTAATTCAATAAATAAGGTGAATTTTTCGGTATAAGGACTAATACGAGGGTCAATCAATAAATAAGATGAATTTTTCCGTTTAAGGACATCCATGAGAGTCATTCAATAAATGAGGTGAATTTTTCGGTATAAGGACTTCTACCAGGTTCATTCAATAAATGAGTTGAATTTTTCGGTATAAGGACTTCTATGTGGGCCCTCCAATACATGAGGTGAATTTTTCGGTATGAGGAGTTCTACGAAGGTCATTCAATAAATGAGGTGAATTTTTCGGGATAAGGACTTCTACGAGGATCATTCAATAATTAAGTTAAATTTTTTGGTATAAGGACTTGTACGAGGGTCATTCAAAAAATAACGTGAATTTTTCGATATACGGAGTTCTACGAGGGTCATTCAATAAATGAGGTGAATTTTTCGGTATAAGGAGTTCTACGAGGGTCATTCAATAAATGCGGTGAATTTTTCGGTATAAGGACTTCTACGAGGGTCATCCAATAAATGAGATGAATTTTTCGGTATAAGGACTTCTACGAGGGTCATTCAATAAATAACGTGAATTTTTCAGTATAAGGACTTCTACGAGAGTCATTCAACAAATAAAGTAAATTTTTCGGTATAAGGACTTCTACGAGGGTAAGGCGAATTTTTCCGTATAAGGACTTCTACGAGTGTCATTCAATTAATGATGGGACTTTTTCGGTATAAGGACTTCTACGAGGTTCATTCAATAAATGAGGTGAATTTTTCGGTATAAGGACTTCTATGAGGGCCATCCAATAAATGCGGTGAATTTTTCGGTATAAGGACTTCTACGAGGGTCATTCAATAAATAACGTGAATTTTTCAGTAGAAGGACTTCTACGAGGTTCATTCAACAAATAAGGTAAATTTTTCGGTATAAGGACTTCTATGAGGGCCATCCAATAAATGAGATGAATTTTTCGGTATAAGGACTTCTACGAGGGTCATTCAATAAACGCTGAGAATTTTTAGGTATAAGGACTTCTACGTGGGTCATTCAAGAAATAAGGTGAATTTTTCGGGATACGGAGTTCTACGAGGGTCATTCAATAAATGAGGTGAATTTTTAGGTATAAGGACTTCTACGAGGGTCATTCAATAAATGAGGTGAATTTTTAGGTATAAGGACTTCTACGAGGGTCATTCAATAAATGAGGTGAATTTTTAGGTATAAGGACTTCTACGAGGGTCATTCAAGAAATAAGGTGAATTTTTAGGTATAAGGACTTCTACGAGGGTCATTCAATAAATAACGTGAATTTTTAGGTATAAGGACTTCTACGTGGGTCATTCAATAAATACGGTGAATTTTTAGGTATAAGGACTTCTACGTGGGTCATTCAAGAAATAAGGTGAATTTTTCGGGATACGGAGTTCTACGAGGGTCATTCAATAAATGAGGTGAATTTTTAGGTATAAGGACTTCTACGAGGGTCATTCAATAAATGAGGTGAATTTTTAGGTATAAGGACTTCTACGAGGGTCATTCAATAAATGAGGTGAATTTTTAGGTATAAGGACTTCTACGAGGGTCATTCAAGAAATAAGGTGAATTTTTAGGTATAAGGACTTCTACAAGGGTCATTCAATAAATAACGTGAATTTTTCCGTATAAGGACTTCTACGAGGGTCATTCAATTAATGAGGGGACTTTTTCGGTATAAGGACTCCTACCAGGTTCATTCAATAAATGAGGTGAATTTTTCGGTATAAGGAGTTCTACGAGAGTCATCCAATAAATCCGGTGAATTTTTTGGTATAAGGACTTCTACGAGGGTCATTCAATAAATAAAGTGAATTTTTCGGTATAAGGACTTCTACGAGGGTCATTCAATAAATAAGGTGAATTTTTCGGTCTAAGGACTTCTACGAGGGTCATTCAATAAATAACGTGAATTTTTCAGTATAAGGACTTCTACGAGGGTCATTCAATAAATAAGGTGAATTTTTCGGTCTAAGGACTTCTACGAGGGTCATTCAATAAATAACGTGAATTTTTCAGTATAAGGACTTCTACGAGGGTCATTCAATAAATAAGGCAAATTTTTTCCGTATAAGGACTTCTACGAGTGTCATTCAATTAATGATGGGACTTTTTCGGTATAAGGACTTCTACCAGGTTCATTCAATAAATAAGGTGAATTTTTCGGTATAAGGACTTCAATGAGGGCCATCGAATAAATGAGGTGAATTTTTCGGTATAAGGACTTCTATGAGGGTCACTCAATAAATGCGGTGAATTTTTCGGTATAAGGACTTCTACGAGGGTCATTCAATAAATGAGGTGAATTTTTCGGTATAAGGACTTCTACGAGGGTCATTCAATAAATGCGGTGAATTTTTCGGTATAAGGACTTCTACGAGGGTCATTCAAGAAATAAGGTGAATTTTTCGGGATAAGGACTTCTACGAGGATCATTCAATAATTAAGTTAAATTGTTTGGTATAAGAACTTCTACGAGGGTCATTCAAAAAATAACGCGAATTTTTCGGTATACGGAGTTCTACGAGGGTTATTCAATAAATAAGATGTATTTTTCCGTATAAGGACTCCTACGAGGGTCATTCAATAGATGAGGGGACTTTTTCGGTATAAGGACTTTTCCGAGGGTCATTCAATAAATAAGGTAAATTTTTCGGTATAAGGACTTCTACGAGGGTCATTCAATAAATGAGGTGAATTTTTCGGTATAAGAACTACTACGAGTTTCATTCAATAAATAAGTTGAATTTTTCGGGATAAGAACTTCTATGAGGGTCATTCAATAAATGAGGTGTATTCGTCGGTAGAAGGACTTCTACCAGGTCATTCAATGAATAAGGTGAATTTTTCTGGATAAGGACTTCTACGAGGTTCATTCAATAATTAAGTTAAATTTTTTGGTATAAGGACTTCTACGAGGGTCATTCAAAAAATAACGGGAATTTTTCGGTATACGGAGTTCTACGAGGGTCATTCAATAAATGAGGTGAATTTTTAGGTATAAGGACTTCTACGAGGGTCATTCAATAAATAACGTGAATTTTTCGGTATAAGGACTTCTACGAGGGTCATTCAATAAATAAGGTGAATTTTTCGGTATAAGAACTTCTACGAGGGTCATTCAATAAATGAGGTGAATTTTTAGGTATAAGGACTTCTACGAGGGTCATTCAGGAAATAAGGTGAATTTTTCGGTATAAGGACTTCTACGAGGGTCATTCAATAAATAAGGTGAATTTTTCGGTATAAGGACTTCTATGAGGGTCATTCAATAAATGAGGTGAATTTTTCGGTATCAGGACTTCTACGAGGTTCATTCAAGAAATAAGGTGAATTTTTCGGTATAAGGACTTCTACGAGGGTCATTCAATAAATTAAGGTGAATTTTTCCGTATAAGGACTTCTACGAGGGTCATTCAATTAATGAGGGGACTTTTTCAGTAGAAGGACTTCTACCAGGTTCATTCAATAAAAGAGGTGAATTTTTCGGTATAACGACTTCTACGAGGGTAATTCAATTAATGTGAGGACCTTTTCGGTATAAGGACTTCTACGAGGGTCATTCAAGAAATAAGGTGAATTTTTCGGTATCAGGACTTCTACGAGGGTCATTCAATAAATGAGGTGAATTTTTCGGTATAAGGACTTCTATGAGGGTCATTCAATAAATTAAGGTGTATTTTTCGGTATAAGGACTTCTACGAGGGTCATTCAAGAAATAAGGTGAATTTTTCGGTATCAGGACTTCTACGAGGGTCATTCAATAAATGAGGTGAATTTTTCGGTATAAGGACTTCTATGAGGGTCATTCAATAAATTAAGGTGTATTTTTAGGTATAAGGACTTCTACGAGGGTCATTCAAGAAATAAGGTGAATTTTTCGGTATCAGGACTTCTACGAGGGTCATTCAATAAATGAGGTGAATTTTTCGGTATAAGGACTTCTATGAGGGTCATTCAATAAATGAGGTGAATTTTTCGGTATAAGGACTTCTACGCGGGTCATTCAATAAATGAGGTGAATTTTTCGGTATAAGGACTTCTACGAGGGTCATTCAATAAATGAGGTGAATTTTTCGGTATAAGGACTTCTATGAGGGTCATTCAATAAATGAGGTGAATTTTTCGGTATCAGGACTTCTACGCGGGTCATTCAATAAATGCGATGAATTTTTCGGTCTAAGGATTTCTACGAGGGTCATTCACTAAATAAGGTGAATTTTTCGGCAGATGTTGTTCTATGGGTGTCATTCAATAAATAGGTTGAATTTTTCGGTATATGAACTTCTACGATGGTCATTCAATAAATGAGGTGAATTTATCGGTATAAGGACATCTATGAGGGTCATTCAGTAAATGAGGTGAATTTTTCGCTATAAGGACTTCTACGAGGGTCATTCAACAAATGAGGTGAATTTTTCGGTATAAGAACTTCTAATACAGATAGTAGCTTATTTTTTTAAAATTTTTCCTTCACTTCTTTTTCAAGAGGATTTAATATTTTTGCAGATTGAAAAACAAATCTTTGAGAGTTTTGGAGATTAACAAAGATGGCCAACCAGAATCCTACTCCAGGATTGAACAGAAGTTAGTTATCAAGCTTTTTGTTTGCTGAAGGGTGAAAACCAGTTGAAATTCATAGGAGAATGTCAACTGTGTATGGTGCCACATGTTTCAGCCAAAAACCTCTACAAGTGGGCTAAATTTTTTACAGAAGGCCGGAGCAGTCTTGAGGGTGAAGACAGGCCTGGTGGGCCTACAGAAGTGAGGTCTCCTGAGGTGATCGAATCAGTGGCCTCATTCAGTCTGACAGAAAAGTGACAGTGGATGACATTGCAAGGACTTTGACCCTATCTGTTGAGACAGCACTCAAAATTGTCCCAAGGTCAGCTGCCGGTGGGTGCCAAAGGTGCAGACCATCAACGAGCTGGGCTGAGAACTGCTCCCTCATCCTCGTTACAGCCCAAACCTTGCCCCTTCAGACTTTCACCCGTTTGATCTCTTGAAAGCGTTTACGAGAGGCACTAAGTTTGAAAGTGACGATGAAGTCAACAGTGCTGTTAGCGATTGGCTGAGACATCAGTCCAAAGATTTTTACGCTGAGGGAATACGGAAGCTTGTGCACAGATGGGAAAAGTGTGTGACACTACTGGGAGCTTACGTTGAAAAAACCTGTAAGCTTCTATCTGTATTAGAAAAAAATCACCTTAATTCAAGTCTAGAGTCAGCCGATTATCATTACCTCCTCTCCATATAAACTACTTAAAATAACCGCTATCTCAAGTGGCTCTCGGGCCTTGTACACAGTGAACCATACAGTAAAAAAAAATTGTTGTTTGAATTAATAGTTATTTTTATAGCCTCTACTTCTTTTGACTTCATCGTTTTTTTCTTTTTTTTCTTTTTTTTATTCGAGTTTTTTGTTAATCGAAGAACTGACAAAAATCCAGAGTTGGACCTAAGATAAGTGATAAAGTTGCTCCAGGCAACATAATATTTATTTGAGCATTTTTTATCGTTTCACCCCAAGCAAGGCGATACCGGCACTGATTCGCAAGGGACTTCTTCTTCTTCTTCTTCTTTATGTGCCGTGTCCCTTCAGGGCGTAGGCAATCATGGACTTCCACTTGGCTCTGTCCCTTACCGTTTTCAATAATTTTTCACTTGGTATCTCTTCCAAGCACCGTTTCGTCAACCATTTGCTCAGACCTAACAATTACGTCTCGCGCTGATTTCCCTTGTCTCTTCTTCAATTCATCCGATCTGTGAGTATTAAGTTCTCCTGGCCCTCCTTCCTCATTACGTGTCTCAGGAACCTCATTTGTCTCTTCCAGATATTTATTATCGGGTTTCTTTTCGTTTGCATCCTTTCCAACACCTCAGCATGGTATCCTCAGCATCCTTCTGTAAAACCACATTTCTACTGTCTCAAGCCTCTCCTTCATCTTTGATGAGATCGTCCAGCATTCACTTCCATACGGAAGGACATATCATGAAGCAATCCAGCACTCTTTTCTTTGTTTCTAATGAGATTCTCCTGTCTTTCAGTACTTAAATGCGTCTTTGGTGATGCCAATGCGTCTTTGGATCTCCGTGTCGCGTTTTCCACCCTCTGTCAAAACACTTCCCAAGTATTTGAATTTTAGGGGACTACATAAGAGTAAAAGTTTAGACAGGAGGAGAGTGAAGAGAAAGACGAACCAATTACGGGGTGGTGTCAGAGAAAGGGCAAGAGAAGGATGGGAACACAGGTGTAAAGACAGTTGCGAAGGTAAAGATATATATATATATATTATTGTCAGCGGCAGACAGATCTGTTTCGCAGCTCATCAGTACGGTTAGACTCCGATTGCTACAAAACCCAGGCTCGAAACCCGACCGATTTGGCGTTAGTCGGCGACTCTTCCCCTGGCCCACGGGGCGTTCGGTGGAAGAAGGCAGTCCTTTTAGCGCATATCATATTACGCGCCCACTAGCTAGAGTGCTCAAATTCATTTTTACTGAATGAGCGATGCGTATATATATATATCTATAAATATATAAAAGATTTTCGATTATTACAATGGATAATACATATTTCACCGCTTTGATGTTCTTAACACGGCTCGTCAGATTCAAATCTACAAATTCTATTAAATTCAAATTCTATTAAATATCTACTTATCTACAAAATCAAAATAGAATTTAAAAAAAAGATTCATCTTTTATTAAATTCATTATATTTTCTTGGATCATTATTATAATCATTTCCATTATAATAAAGACCATTGGGTATTTGGATCTGACGAGCCACGTTAAGAACATCAAAGCGGTGAAATATGTATTACCCATTGTAATAATCGAAAATCTTTTATAAATAATATTACTCTGTTAAATTAAATAAATAAATTTAACATTAAGTTCTCTTGAGTTCGTCTCTTTTGGAATTTACTTGAATTAAGTACCAAGTGTACGGATGTGCGTTGTGGTACAGTGGATATCGGCTCGGAACGAGAAATCGGGGAGCCAAGTTCGAATTCCAGGTGAATCCATTGTATTCACTTACGCGCAAATACCCTTGCGAAAGGTATTAATCCGTCTCTTCCTTCCAGTTATGGGTTAAATAGCAGGACAGATTGGGTTCTATAGCCTTGGTCGGCAACTAGTCTACCGCAGAGAAAGCAATGGCAACCTACTGCGGGATAATCGCCCACGCGTGTTTTACGTATGGCACTTAACTGACTGAATGAAGATGATAGTTGGAAACATAAGTAAAGCTTCTACTGGGCAAAAAGTGGGGGATCAGTTTTCTATTGTTCTTAAGTAATAAACTGATCCCCCACTAATTACTACTTATTAATACAATCCGTCTCTTCTACCTTCAGCTATAGTTTAAAGAGCAGGATAGAAAATCTTCTGCCCAGTCAGTCATGTCTCTTTCGAGACATGATCGCCCAAGCGTGTATCACGTATGGCACTTAACTGACTGACTGATTGACTATGTTATATATATATATATATATAATTATATATATTATATTATATATATATATATATATATATATAGGGTGATGTAGAAAAAACTGGAGCCAAGTGGATAAGAGATGGGTATTGATATTGCTTTTAAATTCCTGGAGGTTGTAGCCATTAGGGAAGCAGGTATATGGAAGGGAGTTTCACAGGCAGGGAGTGCGAGAAAATAAGCTGCTGGAGTAGGATTGTCAGCTACATTTGGTAGATCTAACTGTAAATGGGTGGGACCTTGTTGCCGGTCTGGTTGCATGAGTTCATTCTCGTGGCGCGGGCACGAGTGACTTAAGTTCGTCAGAGCAAGTATATTAAACTAAAGAAAGTGGGAATCAGAAATAAATAAGGCAATGAGCTGAGTTAAACTTTGAAAGCAGAATCTAAAAACAATATTCAACCCTATCCACTTCTCCAAGTGGGTACCCCATCCATTCGGATTTGTGTCACGATTAAGCGGCGCTTAGAATATCAACTACCCACTTCTTCAAGAAACAAACAAAAATAAAAGATAAATCAACGGCATTTATAGAGCGCCACTGGTTTATCTTATTCTACTCAACAGGGGAAATCTAAAGTTGCTAACGGGTTTACTTGAAAGTTGTTAGTCCCATTTTGGTACTGAATGGTACGTTATTTTTTTCTCCTCGACTACAAAATATTGTTTAAATATTGTTTCTTAAATACAATTAAAAACACATCACACATTTGTTCTAAACCAAATAAATCGGAAAATGTTTGATGATACAAATTAAAAATGTTTTAAATGTTTGTTTTTTTTTTAAATCATTTCACCCCAAGCAAGGCATTCCACTGCCACTATTGCCCATGGGGCTACATAGGGGAAGGTAAAGAGAAGGAGTGGTTAGACATAGGGAATGTCAGGAGGAAGGTGACAGATGAGTAAGGATAGCGAGGATGAGGGTTGGGCAGATGGGAAGAGTGCTTGATAGAATGGGAGCAGGTTAGTGTGTTAGGAGGTGTCTATTGACCTTACATTTAAACTCCTGGAGATTGTAGCCGTCGGGGAAGCAATCGTGTGGAAGATAATTCCACAGTCGGGAAGTGCGAGGAAAGAAACTGTGGGAGTAGAAGTTACGGCTGCATTTTATTGGTTTCACTGTAAAAGGGTGGGGCCTATTTGATAATCTAGTATCTCGTTCAAATTCGTATTTAGGGGGCACCAGTGATCTAAGTTCATCGGAGCAGAAATGTTTTTTGACGCAAAAATGAAAATAACACTGACATATCGTTTTAACAGATACACAGGGTGCGATGGATGAATTGTCGTCTAAATCACGCAAAAATGAAAATAACACTGACATATCGTTTTAAAATTTGATACTGGGTGCGATGGATGAATTGTCGTCTAAAGGACACGAAAATGAAAATAACACTGGACATATCGCTTTAACAGATACACGGGGTGCGATGGATGAATTGTCGTCTAAAGGACACGAAAATGAAAATACCGACATATCGTTTTAACAGATACACGGGGGTGCATGATGAATCACGTTCCAAAAGGACACGAAAATGAAAATAACACTGACATATCGTTTTAACAGATACACGGGGTGCGATGGATGAATTGTCGTCTAAAGGACACGAAATGAAAATAACAACACTGACATATCGTTTTAACAGATACACGGGGTGCGATGGATGAATTGTCGTCTAAAGGACACGAAAATGAAAATAACACTGGACATATCGTTTTAACAGATACACGGGGTGGAGCGGATGAATTGTCGTCTAAAGGACACGAAATGAAAATAACACTGACATATCGTTTTAACAGATACAGTCGGGTGCGATGGATGAATTGTCGTTCTAAAGGACACGAAAATGAAAATAACACTGACATATCGTTTTAACAGATACACAGGGTGCGATGGATGAATTGTCGTCTAAAGGACACGAAAATGAAAAAATAACACTGAGCGATATCGTTAACAGATACACAGGGTGCGATGGATGAATTGTCGTCTAAAGGACAAAAAATGAAAATAACACTGACATATCGTTTTAACAGATACACAGGTGCGATGGATGAATTGTCGTCTAAATGACGCAAAATGAAAATAACACTATTGATATCGTTTTAACAGATACACGGGGTGCGATGGATGAATTGTCGTCTAAAGGACACGAAAATGAAAAAGTCAACACTGACATATCGTTTTAACAGATACACGGGTGTTACGGATGAATATCATTCAGTTGACACGAAAATGAAAATAACACTGACATATCGTTTTAATAGATACACAGGGTGCGATGATGAATTGGTCGTCTAAAGGACACGAAAATGAAAATAACACTGACATATCGTTTTAACAGATACACAGGGTGCGATGGATGAATTGTCGTCTAAAGATTGACGAAAAATGAAAATAACATCAGACATATCGTTTTAACAGATACACGGGGAGTGATGGATGAATTGTCGTCTAAAGGACACGAAAATGAAAATAACACTTATTTTATCGTTTTAAACAGATACACTATGCGATGGATGAATTGTCGTCTAAAGGACACGAAAATGAAAATAACACTGACATATCGTTTTAACAGATACACAGGGTGCGATGGATGAATTGGTCGTCTACAAAGGACACGAAAATGAAAATAACACTGACATATCGTTTTAACAGATACACAGGGTGCGATGGATGAATTTACGTCTAAAGGACACGAAAATGAAAATAACAGACATATCGTTTTAACAGATACACAGTGGGTGCGATGATGAATTGGTTGCCCAAATGACGCAAATGAAAATAACACTGACATATCGTTTTAACAGATACACAGGGTGCGATGGATGAATTATCGTTCAAAATGACGTAAAAAATGAAAATAACACTGACATATCGTTTTAACAGATACACAGGGTGCGATGGATAAATTGTCGTCTAAATGACGCAAAAAATGAAAATAACACTGACATATCGTTTTAACAGAGACACAGTGCGATGATGAATTGGTTTGCCCGCAAGACACAAAAATGAAAATAACACTGACATATCGTTTTAACAGATACACAGGGTCCGATGGATGAATTGTCGTCTAAATGACGCAAAAATGAAAATAAATACTGACATATCGTTTTAAATGATACAATGGGTGCGATGGATGAATTGTCGTCTAAAGGACACGAAAATGAAAATAACACTGACATATCGTTTTACAGATACACGGGGTGCGATGGATGAATTGTCGTCTAAAGGACACGAAAATGAAAATAACACTGACATATCGTTTTAACAGATACAGAAAAGGGATGAAGAATGGTTCGTCTAAAGGACACGAAAATGAAAATAACACTGGACATATCGTTTTAACAGATACACAGGGTGCGATGGATGAATTGTCGTCTAAAGGACACAAAAATGAAAATAACACTGACATATCGTTTTAATGATAACAGGTGCGATGGATGAATTGTCGTCTAAATGACGCAAAAATGAAAATAACACTGACATATCGTTTTAACAGATACACGGGTGCGATGGATGAATTGTCACCTAAAGGACACGAAAATGAAAATAACACTGACATATCGTTTTGTACAGATACACGGGGCATGGATGAATTGTCGTCTAAAGGACACGAAAATGAAAATAACACTGACATATCGTTTTAACAGATACACAGGTGATGGATGAATTGTCGTCTGAAGCATGAAAATGAAAATAACATCAATATTGTCGCGAATAAAGATACACAGGGTGCGATGGATGAATTGTCGTCTAAAGGACACGAAAATGAAAATAGGTCAATTGACATATCGTTTTTAACAGATACACGGGTGCGATGGATGAATTGTCGTCTAAAGGACACGGCACGAAAATAACACTGACATATCGTTTTAACAGATACACGGGGTGCGATGGATGAATTGTCTAAAAGGACACGAAAATGAAAAATAACACTGACATATCGTTTTAACAGATACACAGGTGCGATGGATGAATTGTCAGTTCAAAGGACATTGAGACAGTACAACACTGACATATCGTTTTAACAGATACAATAGGAAAGATGACAGAATTGTCGTCTAAAGGACACGAAAATGAAAATAACACTGACATCGTTTTAACAGATAATAATAGTGCGATGGATAAATTGTCGTCTAAATGACGCAAAAATGAAAATAACACTGACATATCGTTTTAAATAGATACAGGGTGATGGATGAATTGTCGTCTAAATGACGCAAAATGAAAATAACACTGACATATCGTTTTTGAAGCAGATAATAGGTGCGATGGATGAATTGTCGTCTAAAATGACGCAAAAATGAAAATAACACTGACATATCGTTTTAACAGAGACACAGGGTGCGATGGATTAAATTGTCGTCTAAAGGACACAAAAATGAAAATAACACTGAATATATCGTTTTAACAGATACACAGGGTCCGATGGATGAATTGTCGTCTAAATGACGCAAAAATGAAAATAACACTGACATATCGTTTTAACAGATACAATGTAAGATGGATGAAATTTTGTCGTCTAAATGACGCAAAAAATGAAAATAACACTGACATATCGTTTTAACAGATACACGGGGTGCATGGATGAAAATTACGTTCCTTAAATGACGCAAAAATGAAAATAACACTGACATATCGTTTTAACAGATACACAGGGTGCGATGGATGAATTGTCGTCTAAATGACGCAAAAAATGAAAATAACACTGACATATCGTTTTGAATAAGAGACACAGGGTGCGGCTGATGAATTGTCGTCTAAAGGACACAAAATGAAAATAACACTGACATATCGTTTTAACAGATACGCGTGGTCCGATGGATGAATTGTCGTCTAAATGACGTAAAAATGAAAATAACACTGACATATCGTTTTCAACAGATACACGGGGTGCGATGGATGAATTGTCGTCTAAATGACGCAAAAATGAAAATAACACTGACATATCGTTTTAACAGATACACAGGGTGATGGATGAATTGTCGTCTAAATGACGCAAAATGAAAAGCTAACACTGACATATCGTTTCAACAGATACACGGGGTGCGATGGATGAATTGTCGTCTAAATGACGCAAAAATGAAAATAACACTGACATATCGTTTTAACAGCAGATACACAGGGTGCGATGGATGAATTGTCGTCTAAAGGACACAAAATGAAAATAGCATTGACATATCGTTTTAACAGATATATTTACTAAAATTGCGCAAAAAATATCTTGAAATACTAAAGAATCAATTTGTTCAATAAAATCGCCATTGTCTTCAACCACAATCTCCAGAAAATTTTGGAATCTTCTGCAAATTTTCCAAAAGGTGTCCTTATTTAAGTTGGTGAATGCTGACAGGATCCGTGTCCTCAGTTAATTATTGGTGCGACAAAGAGTTTTGTGATTCTCTTCCTGAACACATAATAATCAAGATGGTTGCAATCAGTTAAGAAGCCCGGATATCATAAGTGATGTAGAGTGCAGAGTCCTTTTGCCATAAATATAAATAGGGTCTTCCAGCATCAGTACCTCCTCAAGGCATTTGATGTAGGCTTCTATGATGAGTCTGAGGCCCTCACCAACAAATTCTGAGGTGGTTTTCTAATCAGAATAATTAAAGTGAATCTTCACAGATGCTGTATCTTCGTAATCAACATTAGACTCATCGAACTCTCTCTGAATCCTATGCACTGTCCTAAGATCGACACCCAAACATTCCGGAATGTTCGTATTAGAGCTTCTGGTGCTGTTGCCAAACAGTGCAGCATCTTCTTCTATGTGCCGTGTCCCTTGTTTTCTTTCAATAAATAAAAAGTTTCATTCACTTTTGTTTTGGGATTTTTTAGTGTTTTTTTTTTTCAAATTTCCGTGCAAATGTATATGCTGAACTCAAATCGATAATTGTTTATTGAAGAAACCTACCCTTTTTTTCATGTTATCGGCCAGAAATAAATCGGACTATATCTCACTCCTTACCACCGTTCTCACATCTGATTCACCGCTGAATGACTTGAGGCGTAGGATACTGAATTCCTTCTTTTTACTGCCTTTTTAGCAATTACTCCGCGATTTGTTGGGTTTCGGAACTCATTTACCGCGTATTAATCGCAAAATGGAAGTAAAAAAAAACGAAAAATCGGAAATCTAAGCGTGAATTCAGTCTGCAGTGAATAACTTTTTCTAACCGTGGTTAGGGGGTGAGATAAACAGCGACAAGAAGTTCCATATTTTTCTTCTCGATAAAATGAAAAAAAGGTAGGTTTCTTCAATAAACAATTATCGATTTGAGTTCAGCATATACATTTGCACGGAAATAGGGATGTTTTGGAAAGATTTGAAGGGGTAAAGGCCTTCGGGGTCCTAAAACGAAAATTTACCCTTCTTTTTTTTTATAGACAGTACCCGACTAAACTGTGCAGTCAATAAAATAAACAAACAACATGAATGGCAAAATAAAAAATAAAAATAAAAAAAAACTTGCTATAATTTTCCCATGACACCCTTTTATTGTTTGTAACAAAACCATTTTGTTTGTGAACAATAAGTGTTTTGAAGAAAGGTTTTTCTTTTACTTGTTTTTCAAGTTTGATACTTATTTTCAAACACTAGGTAAATATTTTTTGTAAATTCTTTAGTTTTGATCTTGCCCCACAATTCATGTTTTGTCTATTTTCTAGACACCACGTTGAATTACAAGATTGTTACTTCATCTGTTAATTTACATTCAGTTTTATGAACCGATCCCAAATATTATGAATTTTTATCACTTAAACATATATTTACTTTTTGCCTCCGTGCCCTGTACAAGTAGAACAATGCAACCCTTATTGGTATTGATCTGCGCGCTTGTCTAACCAGGTCGAATCTAAAGAGAAGCCCATATTATCTAAATCTAAACTTATTTATAAATGGAACTTTGTCTGTGTGCGTATGTGTGTGTGTGTGTGTGTGTGTGTCCGTTATCTATAGACTCCGAAACGGCTGAACCGATTTTCTTGAAAATTTACACAGTTGTACTATAAGTGTCTGTGAGTGTTCTTAGATAGGTTTTGTGTCGATGTACCCCCGGTAAATATCGAAAATCGATAATCCAAAAAATCGGGTTATAGAAGGAGTGGTCCGATTTTAATCAAATTTGATACGCTCATAGACAGAGACATAAGAAACGATATTCAGATGTTTAAAGATTGCAGTTCTTACAATAGTGCAGAAAATTAGATATCCATACCAAGAAATCAAAATTTGACTTACATCCATTCATTTTTCTTTCAGTCTACGGTTTCGCTTTAACTGGAAACAACTATTGCTTTTTAGCCTTTCGTGCCAACATCCAAAGAGTCTGAGCTCCAGGAGCATGGATTAGTTTTAAAGCTTTCATTACACCCGAGCAACGCCGGACTATACTGCTAGTTTGTCTATACTTCTGAGATGAGATAGTATTTAAATTATTTACACTGTTCGAACTGTTGTCCTCATCTTTATTGTCATCTTTACGACGTTTCGGTTGTTGTACGCTCCGGACTTCTTTTGAGATTTTGAACCTGATATATCTCGGGAAGGAATATCAGGGTAAAAAAATAGTGTAAGAATAATACTTAACACTGAAGATAGATTAGAAGTGATTTATTATACAACAGTACAATAAACCAATAGACGTACAAGAACAATCAATGAATAGTAACCGGAATAACGATCAAGTAGAAAATGTCTCCGCCTATGACGTATGCGTCCGTCTAGTGACGTATGCTAACGTATGCCCCCAGTTCGCTCTAGTCAGTCTTTTATAGACTAGACCATATCCATTACCGGGTAGGATAGGATGTTCCTCTACAACAGAACCGAACACTTTATTTTAATCACTTGGGAATATGATCCTCATTACATGTGCAATGCTGCATCCAGGTGCCATTTAGTTATCTCCCTTTAACTCAACTCTCTAAGTTATTTGACTTGGCAGAAGATTTGCTCGAAGTAGGTGGACTGGTTGCTAACCAAATTTATAGAACCCAATTTGTTTTGCCGTTTAACCCATAGTTGTCGGGAAGAAATGGATTAATACTTTTTCCAAGGCTATTCGTGCGCATGTGAATGCAACAAGAAACTGAACTCATTCCGAACCGTTTATGTAAAAGCCGAAAAAAGGGATCTGGGCTACGGGAGACAAGCTAAAAAAGGTTAGCTGTACCGATAAGATTAGCCAAATTACCGTGAGACTGTAGTCCTATCAGGCAGTTACCGAAATGCATGGATTTTAATCATTCAGAAATTTGTTTTATCCGTATTTGCTGCAATAGGTCATGCATGAGTTTTAGCCTATTAAAGAAAAAATACCTGTGTACAGGTAAACATCAATCACTTGACGGCGGTAATTTGTTCAAGGAGAGGCGAATTCAGTCGAATTTACTTGTCACTTGGCTAAACCACAAATAACCATTCCCAGTTCTGTACTTTCTTTATAAGTGCATTTTAAATAATATAAAGTCAATAAGAATCTATTTTAAACTTACAAGCAAATAAATTTTAGTTTTTAATATAGTACGAAAAAAAGTAATTTAAATTTACGAATATATGTAGGTACATACTAAACTATCGCCCGGTTCACACTTCATCCACGTCTATTGAACAGGTGAAGAGGCTTATCCCTTGTTTCCTGTTTAGGTTGTGGTTTCCGGTTTTTCTCTTTTCCAATCTTTTCACTCTTATATAGCCCCCGGCGCATCAGTGGCGTTTTCGCCTTGCTTGGGGTGATATGATTAAAAAATATATATATAAAGACAGAAAATTTAAGCAAGAGCCAACAACCGACCACTGTTTCGCCTAACGGCTCGTCAGGGAAATTGGCTGAAAACAAAGATTTAAAATACCAAATATATATATATATATATTTTTTTTAATCATATCACCCCAAGCAAGGCGGTAAGGCCACTGATGTGCAGGGGGCTACATAGGAGTGAGAAGATTGGAAAAGAGAAAACCGGAAACCGCATCCTAAACAGGAAACAAGGGATGAGCCTCTTCACCTGTTCAATAGACGTGGGTGGAGTGTGAACCGGGCGATAGTTTAGTCTATCTACTCCAATTGAAAAAAAAAAAGAAAGTGAGAAGATTGAAAAAGAGAAAACCGGAAACCACATCCTAAACAGGGAACAAGGGATGAGCCTTTTCACCTGTTCAATAGACGTGGGTGGAGTGTGAACCGGGCGATAGTTTAGTCTATCTACTCCAATTGAAAAAAAAAAAAGAGAAGATTGGAAAAGAGAAAACCGGAAACCGCATCCTAAACAGGAAACAAGGGATGAGCCTTTTCACCTGTTCAATAGACGTGGGTGGAGTGTGAACCGGGCGATAGTTTAGTCTATCTACTCCAATTGATAGGAACTCAAATTAAAACGAAGAAGACTGTCTTCTGTCTTTGTTTTCTCTACTTTTTTATTGAGCGCTTTGGTGTTAGGGTTTTCGTCTTGGGTTTTTTTCTTTCTTACGAGTGCTTGACTTTTTGTTCATGTACTTCAGGAAGAGACAACTGAAGTTCCTGGGACACGCAATGAGGAAGAAGAGCCTGGAGAACCTGATACTGACTGGTCAGATAGAAGGAAAGAGAGACAGAGGAGGGCAGCGGATAACAGCTGGGTCTGGTCAGGTGGATGACGGAACGGGGGTTGCCAGGAGCAACAGGAGTAAACATACGAAGAGCCACAAGGGATAGGGAGACGTGGAGAACCATGATTGCCTACGTCCTGAAAGGACAGGGCACATAGAAGAAGAAGACTTCGTTTGTTTCTTTTTTTTTTTTTTTTTGCTTCCCATTATTTTCCCTCCGTGTTTGTTCTCGGTGGGTTATACAAGACGATTTAAATTATAGCTTGATTAATACTAGTTTCACTAGTATTGTTGTTGCTATAGTTGTTGCTATAGTATATATATATATATATATATATATATATATATATATATCAAACAGGGTTGTGTGATGTTACCAGTCCTGTCTACCTTGTATTTTCTTTTATGCTGAAACACATCTATGGGAAAGACCTCGAAAAAGTGGGCTCTATTTTAGTTCCGGACAACTGGTGGCTTACATAATGGCCACCGATTCAATGCGGGGTGTGGGAACTTGTTACACCACCATTTCAGGAGGCACAAGACCTCATTGATCGCTATTCTGTCGCGATCAAAGCATTTTGACCGACTGTAAGTATTAAGAAAACTGAAGTTGTCCATCAACTAAAATCAATTCGTAAACAAACCAATGTATTTTTATATTGGACTAGCAGTATAGCCCGGCGTTGCTCGGTTGTAATGAAAGCTTAAAAACTAATCCGTGGTCCGGGAGCTCAGACTCAGCCTAAAGAATATTCGTGTGAAGTTTGGTGAGAATCGGATAAAAATTGTGGATTTGTATAAAGGACATACAGACAGATAAACAGACACACACACAAACATCTTGCCTTTTAGATATATATATATTATCAATTTTCTGCACTATTGTAAAAACTGCAACATTGAAACTTCTGAATGTCTTTGTCTATGAGTGTATCAAATCTGATTAAAATTGGACCACTCCTTCTCTAACCGATTTTTTCGATTATCGATTTTCGATATTTATCGGGTGTACCTCGACACAAATCCTGTCTAAGAACACTTGCAGATGCTTATGGTAAGTACAACTGTGTAAATTTTCAAGAAAATCGGTTCAGCCGTTTCTGAGTCTATAGGTAACGAACACACACACAAAGTTCCATTTATAAATAAGTTTAGATTAGATAGATTAAGATAGATATTTTGTTGCGCTTGTTCGAACTGAATATATTTTATTGTGTTGTTGATTTGAACTCTGCAGGTGTGATTCTAACATGTCTACTTACTCAATCTCACTCTCTTTCTTTCTTTCTTTCTTTCTTTCTTTCTCCCTCTCCCTCTCTTTCTCTCTCTCTCTCTCTCTGATTCTATTTTTGACTTCGTGACTCCCGACACATTCTCCACGCATGATCAACGATACCGTCCAATTTTCTTGACCTGCATGGCTGAATGTAACTAAATATGATCATTGCGAACGCGCCCTTATGACTCAGCTTTGAAATATGCGACATTTATGACTAGGTGTTGGTAATTCTCACGCAAGGTTGATAACGGGGGGTGGGATTAAACAGCGTTTTCTTTAATGGTTAAGAAGGTTTGAAAAAAAAGAAACTGAGAGAGACACTTATTGAAAGAAAGAGAAATTAAAAGAAAAACATAAAAAGAAAAAAAAGGGGAAACATGAAAAAAGAAGAGGGAAAAAATAAAGAACATAGAAAGAAAGAAATAGAGAAAGAAAGAACATCAAAAGGAGAAAAGAAAGAACAGAGAGAGGAGAGAGAGAAGAAAGAAAGAGAGATTAAAAGAAAGAAAAAGAATGAAACAGGACGAGCACAGAGAAAAACATAAAAAGAAAAAAAGGGGAAACATGATAAAAGAAGAGGGAAAAAATAAAGAACATAGAAAGAAAGAAATAGAGAAAGAAAGAACATCAAAAGGAGAAAAGAAAGAACAGAGAGAGGAGAGAGAGAAGAAAGAAAGAGAGATTAAAAGAAATAAAAAGAATGAAACAGGACGAGCACAGAGAAAAACATAAAAAGAAAAAAAAGGGGAAACATGAAAAAAGAAGAGGGAAAAAATAAAGAACATAGAAAGAAAGAAATAGAGAAAGAAAGAACATCAAAAGGAGAAAAGAAAGAACAGAGAGAGGAGAGAGAGGAGAAAGAAAGAGAGAATAACCGTATAGTAAAAAAAAATTTTGCTCGATAAAATTTTGTTCAACAAAAAAAATTTTGAAATACTCTCAAGACACCAAATATCTTTTTTAGCTAATTTGAGGGCGCTGAATCTGAAACTGACGTCCCTTTTTCTTGGTTAGCTATCGTTTTGCTGTACAGAAATGTCTCACTTTGCTTTCCGCCTATATGATATTGACTGAGGGCAATATTTCTCAACGTAAAATCGTACAAACCTCTCAATTCGTATTTACACCAACTGATATCAGTCAGCTTATTAAGAAAAGGTCTGATTGTTATTGAAAAAATAGTCTAAGTTTTTAAAAATAACACGATTGAATATACCAAGACCAACAAGTATTTTTCTCAAATCATTTAATAAACTAACAGAAGAAGTTAAATCTTCGTGAACATAAGAACTATAGTAAAAATTTCTCTTTCTTGATTGTCATGTTCAATGTTATTTAAGTCCCTTTTAATACTCCAGCAGTAGTCAGCCATCATTCGTTTGTCCCCATCTTCTCTGGTAGTGCTCTTTCATTGTTTTGATATCCTGATAGAATCGTTCTCCTTGCTTATCACTCACATCGCCGCAAATTATCCGGAAATTTATCTAAATGTCTATGTAAAAATGAACCTTACTCATATTAACGTATTACTGATAAAGTTTATCAGTTACTGTTTTTCGTTTGATGATTTTGTAATTTCTGTCATTCTCGTTTTTCGCAATATGTAATTTTGTTAGTCATACACTTATTATTGTTTAGATGGTAGGGAAGTAAGACTTGTAAAAATAGCGAATCCTTAGAAAAATCTCGCTTACTCCATATATAGTTGGATTTAATAATCTGAAAGAATATTAATAAAACTTGGATAACATCATAATCAATAATGTTTTCTTTACGGACTGAACTTGAAAAACTGCTATTCTTAGCCACAAAACTTTAAGATATCTTGACCCAATCCTTCATGACGACAGTCTCGATGCTATTGATGTTGATTTAGGACGCTATTTATTATATTAGGTTGCTTTAAGGCGCCCCCAACACTGTGTAGTCGAGCTAATAAAAGACCGGGATAGGGAAATAGGGCAGGTCGATTTTGGAACCGTGATATTGAATAAGTTGAACGTTGGAACTTGACATGATGACGCAATTTTTTTTTTTTTTTTTTACAAATCATTAACGTTTTTTTCATCTGTTTTCTGTTTATATATTATTGATCAATGGCAATATTTCTAAAAGTAAAATCGTAGAATCCTCTCAATCCGTATTTAAACCAAATAATATTGATCTGCTTATTGAGAAATATTTTTTTAATAACAATCGGACCCTAACTCTTTAAAAATGACAAGATTTAATATACCTAGAGCAACAAATATTTTCATCAAATCATTTAAAAAACTGTTAGTTTCTTAGTTACTAACAGCAGAAAAAAAACCTTTGTGAAAATAAGAACTATAGTAAAAATTTCTCTTTCTTGATTGTCATGTTCAATGTTATTTAAGTCCCTTTTAATACTCCAGCAGTAGTCAGCCATCATTCGTTTGTCCCCATCTTCTCTGTTAGTGCTCTTTTATTGTTTTGATATCCTGAGAGAATCGTTCTACTTACTTATCACTCACATCGCCGCAAATTACCCGGAAATTTATCTAGATGACAATTTAAAAATGTACCTTAATACTCATTAATGAATCACTGATAAAGTTTATCAGTTAATTTGAATTTGGGCGATAAATTAAAAAGATTCGATACGTCTATGTTAAAACTTTTGTCACAAAAAACATTTTTTCTTATGAAAATAATTTATTTCAGATGGTTGACATAAATTGATCGGCTTACCAGAAAATTTACGGGTTTCTACGACCTTTATTAACTGAATGTTGCGATCAAGCAAGACCGTAAATTGATCTTTTCTTTCTAAAAAATGAGCAATATCAGTACAGAAAACATGGTAGCTAACCTAGAAAAATCTAAGGTCATTTTCGGAATCAGCCTCCATCACATTAGTTACAAATGTGAACAGAGCAATCAGTCAATATAAAGATAGCTTTCACTGCAACAACCAAAGATAAAAAAAATCTTCGACTATATTTATGAGATGAGGTATTGTAACTATTTAAACTATTTACATTGTTCGGACTGTTGTCCTCATCTTTATTGCCATTTTCACTCTTCAACATCTGTCAATATTTCTGAGATAAAATATTGGAATTATTTACACTATTTACATTGTTTGGACTGTTGTCCTCATCTTTATTGTCATATTCACTCCTTCAACATCTGTCTATATTTATGAGATGAGGTATTGTAACTATTTAAACTATTTACATTGTTCGGACTGTTGTCCTCATCTTTATTGCCATTTTCACTCTTCAACATCTGTCAATATTTCTGAGATAAAATATTGGAATTATTTACACTATTTACATTGTTTGGACTGTTGTCCTCATCTTTATTGCCATATTCACTCCTTCAATATCTGACTATATTTATGAGATGATGTATTGTAACTATTTACACTATTTACATTGTTCGGACTGTTGTCCTCATCTTTATTGCCATATTCACTCCTTCAACATCTGTCTATATTTATGAGATGAGGTATTGTAACTATTTACACTATTTACATTGTTTGAACTGTTGTTCTCATCTTTATTGCCATATTCACTCCTTCAACATCTGTCTATATTTCTGAGATGAGGTATTGTAACTATTTACACTGTTTACATTGTTTGGACTGTTGTCCTCATCTTTATTGTCATATTCACTCCTTCAACATCTGTCTATATTTCTGAGATGAGGTATTGTAACTATTCACACTATTTACATTGTTCGGACTGTTGTTCTCATCTTTATTGCCATATTCACTCCTTCAACATCTGTATATATTTAGGAGATGAAGTACTGTAACTATTTACACTAATTACATTGTTTGGACTGTTGTCCTCATCTTTATTGCCATAATCACTCCTTCAACATGTGTCTATATTTCTGAGATGAAGTACTGTAACTATTTACATAATTTACATAGTTTGGACTGTTGTCCTCATCTTTATTGCCATATTCACTCCTTCAACATCTGTCTATATTCATGAGATGATGTATTTTAACTATTTACACTATTTACATTGTTCGGACTGTTGTCCTCATCTTTATTGCCATATTCACTCCTTCAACATCTGTCTATATTCATGAGATGATGTATTTTAACTATTTACACTATTTACATTGTTCGGACTGTTGAACTCATCTTTATTGCCATATTCACTCCTTCAACATCTGTCTATATCTATGAGATGAGGTATTGTAACTATTCACACTATTTACATTGTTCGGACTGTTGTCCTCATCTTTATTGCCATATTCACTCCTTCAACATCTGTCTATATTTCTGAGATGAGGTATTGTAACTATTCACACTATTTACATTGTTCGGACTGTTGTTCTCATCTTTATTGCCATATTCACTCCTTCAACATCTGTATATATTTAGGAGATGAAGTACTGTAACTATTTACACTATTTACATTGTTTGGACTGTTGTCCTCATCTTTATTGCCATATTCACTCCTTCAACATCTGTCTATATTTCTGAGATGAAGTACTGTAACTATTTACATAATTTACATAGTTTGGACTGTTGTCCTCATCTTTATTGCCATATTCACTCCTTCAACATCTGTCTATATTTCTGAGATGAGGCATTGTAACTATTTAAACTATTTACATTGTTCGGACTGTTGTTCTCATCTTTATTGCCATATTCACTCATTCAACATCTATCTATATTTATGAGATGAGGTATTGTAATTATTTAAACTATTTACATTGTTTGGACTGTTGTCCTCATCTTTATTGCCATATTCACTCATTCAACATTTGTCTATATTTCTGAGATGAGGTATTGTAACTATTTACACTATTTACATTGTTCGGACTGTTGTCCTCATCTTTATTGCCATATTCACTCCTTCAATATCTGTCTATATTTCTGAGATCAGGTATTTTAACTATTTACACTATTTACATTGTTCGGACTGTTGTCCTCATCTTTATTGCCATATTCACTCCTTCAACATCTGTCTATATTTCTGAGATGAGGTATTGTAACTATTTACACTATTTACATTGTTCGGACTGCTGTCCTCATCTTTATTGCCATATTCACTCCTTCAACATCTGTCTATATTTCTGAGATCAGGTATTTTAACTATTTACACTATTTACAGTGTTCGGACTGTTGTCCTCATCTTTATTGCCATATTTACTCCTTCAACATCTGTCTATATTTCTGAGATGAGGTATTGTAACTATTTACACTATTTACATTGTTCGGACTGTTGTCCTCATCTTTATTGCCATATTCACTCCTTCAACATCTGTCTATATTTCTGAGATCAGGTATTGTAACTATTTACACTATTTACATTGTTCGGACTGTTGTCCTCATCTTTATTGCCATATTCACTCCTTCGACATCTGTCTACATTTGCGAGATGAGGTATTGTAACTATTTAAACTATTTATATTGTTTGGACTGTTGTCCTCATCTTATATTGCACTATTCACTCCTTCAACATCTGTCTATATTTCTGAGATCAGGTATTGTAACTATTTAAACTATTTACATTTTTGGACTGTTGTCCTCATCTTTATTGCCATATTAACTCCTTCAACATCTGTCTATATTTCTGAGATGAGGTATTGTAAATATTTACACTATTTACATTGTATGGACTGTTGTCCTCATCTGTATTGTCATATTCACTCCTTCAACATCTTTCTATATTTCTGAGATGAGGTATTGTAACTAATTAAACTGTTTACATTGTTTGGACTGTTGTCCTCATCTTTATTGCCATATTCACTCATTCAACATCTGTCTGTATTTATGAGATGAGGTATTGTAACTATTTAAATTATTTACATTGTTTGGACTGTTGTTTTCACCTTTATTGCCATATTCACTCATTCAACATCTGTCTATATTTCTGAGATCAGGTATTTTAATTATTTACACTATTTACATTGTTCAGACTGTTGTCCTCATCTTTATTGCCATATTCACTCCTTCAACATCTGTCTGTATTTATGAGATGAGGTATTGTAACTATTTACACTATTTACATTGTTTGGACTGTTGTCCTCATCTTTATTGCCATATTCACTCCTTCAACATCTGTCTGTATTTATGAGATGAGGTATTGTAACTATTTACACTATTTACATTGTTTGGACTGTTGTCCTCATCTTTATTGCCATATTCACTCATTCAACATCTGTCTGTATTTATGAGATGAGGTATTGTAACTATTTAAATTATTTACATTGTTTGGACTGTTGTTTTCACCTTTATTGCCATATTCACTCATTCAACATCTGTCTATATTTCTGAGATCAGGTATTTTAATTATTTACACTATTTACATTGTTCAGACTGTTGTCCTCATCTTTATTGCCATATTCACTCCTTCAACATCTGTCTGTATTTATGAGATGAGGTATTGTAACTATTTACACTATTTACATTGTTTGGACTGTTGTCCTCATCTTTATTGCCATATTCACTCCTTCAACATCTGTCTATATTTCTGAGATGAGGTATTGTAACTATTTACACTATTTACATTGTTTGGACTGTTGTCCTCATCTTTATTGCCATATTCACTCATTCAACATCTGTCTGTATTTATGAGATGAGGTATTGTAACTATTTAAATTATTTACATTGTTTGGACTGTTGTTTTCAACTTTATTGCCATATTCACTCATTCAACATCTGTCTATATTTCTGAGATCAGGTATTTTAATTATTTACACTATTTACATTGTTCAGACTGTTGTCCTCATCTTTATTGCCATATTCACTCCTTCAACATCTGTCTGTATTTATGAGATGAGGTATTGTAACTATTTACACTATTTACATTGTTTGGACTGTTGTCCTCATCTTTATTGCCATATTCACTCCTTCAACATCTGTCTATATTTCTGAGATGAGGTATTGTAACTATTTACACTATTTACATTGTTTGGACTGTTGTCCTCATCTTTATTGCCATATTCACTCCTTCAACATCTGTCTATATTTCTGAGATGAGGTATTGTAACTATTTACACTATTTACATTGTTTGGACTGTTGTCCTCATCTTTATTGCCATATTCACTCCTTCAACATCAGTCTATATTTCTGAGATGAGGTATTGTAACTATTTACACTATTTACATAGTTCGGACTGTTGTCCTCATCTTTATTGTCATATTCACTCCTTCAACATCTGTCTATATTTATGAGATGAGGTATTGTAACTATTTACACTATTTATTTTGTTTGGACTGTTGTCCTCATCTTTATTGCCATATTCACTCATTCAATATCTGTCTATATTTCTGAGATCAGGTTTTTTAACTATTTACACTATTTACATTGTTCAGACTGTTGTCCTCATCTTTATTGCCATATTCACTCCTTCAACAACTGTCTATATTTCTGAGATGAGGTATTGTAACTATTTACACTATTTACATTGTTTGAACTGTTGTCCTCATCTTTATTGTCATATTCACTCCTTCAATATCTGTCTATATTTCTAAAATGAGGTATTGTAACTATTTACACTATTTACATTGTTTGGACTGTTGTCCTCATCTTTATTGCCATATTCACTCCTTCAACATCTGTCTATATTTCTGAGATGAGGTATTGTAACTATTTACACTATTTACATTGTTTGGACTGTTGTACTCATCTTTATTGTCATATTCACTCTTTCAACATCTGTCTATATTTCTGAGATCAGGTATTGTAACTATTTACACTATTTACATTGTTTGGACTGTTGTCCTCATCTTTATTGCCATATTCACTCCTTCAACATCTGTCTATATTTCTGAGATGAGGTATTGTAACTATTTACACTATTTACATTGTTTGGACTGTTGTACTCATCTTTATTGCCATATTCACTCCTTCAACATCTGTCTATATTTCTGAGATGAGGTATTGTAACTATTTACACTATTTACATTGTTTGGACTGTTGTCCTCATCTTTATTGCCATATTCACTCCTTCAACATCTGTCTATATTTCTGAGATGAGGTATTTTAAATATTTACACTATTTACATTTTTTGGACTGTTGTCCTCATCTTTATTGCCATATACACTCCTTCAACATCTGTCTATATTTCTGAGATGAGGTATTTTAAATATTTACACTGTTTACATTGTTTGGACTGTTGTCCTCATCTTTATTGCCATATTCACTCCTTCAACATCTGTCTATATTCATGAGATGATGTATTTTAACTATTTACACTATTTACATTGTTCGGACTGTTGTCCTCATCTTTATTGCCATATTCACTCCTTCAACATCTGTCTATATTTCTGAGATCAGGTATTGTAACTATTTACACTATTTACATTGTTCGGACTGTTGTCCTCATCTTTATTGCCATATTCACTCCTTCAACATCTATCTATATTTATGAGATGAGGTATTGTAACTATTTACACTATTTACATTGTTCGGACTGTTGTACTCATCTTTATTGCCATATTCACTCCTTCAACATCTGTCTATATTTCTGAGATGAGGTATTTTGTAACTATTTACACTATTTACATTGTTTGGACCGTTGTCCTCATCTTTATTGCCATATTCACTCCTTCAACATCTGTCTATATTTCTGAGATGATGTATTTTAACTATTTACACTATTTACATTGTTTGGACTGTTGTCCTCATCTTTATTGCCATATTCACTCCTTCAACATCTGTCTATATTTGTGAGATGAGGTATTGTAACTATTTACACTATTTACATTGTTTGGACTGTTGTCCTCATCTTTATTGTCATATTCACTCCTTCAACATCTGTCTATATTTCTGAGATGAGGTATTTTAACTATTTACACTATTTACATTGTTTGGACTGTTGTACTCATCTTTATTGTCATATTCACTCCTTCAACATCTGTCTATATTTCTGAGATGAGGTATTGTAACTATTTACACTATTTACATTGTTTGGACTGTTGTCCTCATCTTTATTGTCATATTCACTCCTTCAACATCTGCTTATATTTCTGAGATGAAGTATTGTAACTATTTACACTATTTACATAGTTTTGACTGTTGTCCTCATCTTTATTGTCATATTCACTCCTTCAACATCTGCTTATATTTCTGAGATGAAGTATTGTAACTATTTACACTATTTACATTGTTTGGACTCTTGTACTCATCTTTATTGCCATATTCACTCCTTCAACATCTGTCTATATTTCTGAGATGAGGTATTATAACTATTTAACTTATTTACATTGTTTGGACTGTTGTGCTCATCTTTATTGCCATATTCACTCCTTCAACATCTGTCTATATTTCTGAGATGAGGTATTGTAACTATTTACACTATTTACATTGTTTGGACTGTTGTCCTCATCTTTATTGCCATATTCACTCCTTCAACATCTGTCTATATTTCTGAGATGAGGTATTGTAACTATTTACACTATTTACATAGTTGGGACTGTTGTCCTCATCTTTATTGTCATATTCACGCCTTCAACATCTGTCTATATTTCTGAGATGAGGTATTGTAACTATTTACACTATTTACATTGTTTGGACTGTTGTACTCATCTTTATTGTCATATTCACTCCTTCAACATCTGTCTATATTTCTGAGATGAGGTATTGTAACTATTTACACTATTTACATTGTTTGGACTGTTGTCCTCATCTTTATTGCCATATTCACTCCTTCAATATCTGACTATATTTATGAGATGATGTATTGTAACTATTTACACTATTTACATTGTTCGGACTGTTGTCCTCATCTTTATTGCCATATTCACTCCTTCAACATCTGTCTATATTTCTGAGATGAGGTATTGTAACTATTTACACTATTTACATTGTTTGAACTGTTGTTCTCATCTTTATTGCCATATTCACTCCTTCAACATCTGTCTATATTTCTGAGATGAGGTATTGTAACTATTTACACTGTTTACATTGTTTGGACTGTTGTCCTCATCTTTATTGTCATATTCACTCCTTCAACATCTGTCTATATTTCTGAGATGAGGTATTGTAACTATTCACAATATTTACATTGTTCGGACTGTTTTTCTCATCTTTATTGCCATATTCACTCCTTCAACATCTGTATATATTTAGGAGATGAAGTACTGTAACTATTTACACTAATTACATTGTTTGGACTGTTGTCCTCATCTTTATTGCCATTTTCACTCTTCAACATCTGTCAATATTTCTGAGATCAGGTATTGGAATTATTTACACTATTTACATTGTTTGGACTGTTGTACCCATCTTTATTGCCATACTCCCTCCTTCAACATCTGTCTATATTTCTGAGATGAGGTATGGCAACTATTTACACTATTTACATTGTTTGGACTGTTGTCCTCATCTTTATTGCCATAATCACTCCTTCAACATGTGTCTATATTTCTGAGATGAAGTACTGTAACTATTTACATAATTTACATAGTTTGGACTGTTGTCCTCATCTTTATTGCCATATTCACTCCTTCAACATCTGTCTATATTCATGAGATGATGTATTTTAACTATTTACACTATTTACATTGTTCGGACTGTTGTCCTCATCTTTATTGCCATATTCACTCCTTCAACATCTGTCTATATTCATGAGATGAGGTATTGTAACTATTCACACTATTTACATTGTTCGGACTGTTGTTCTCATCTTTATTGCCATATTCACTCCTTCAACATCTGTATATATTTAGGAGATGAAGTACTGTAACTATTTACACTATTTACATTGTTTGGACTGTTGTCCTCATCTTTATTGCCATATTCACTCCTTCAACATCTGTCTATATTTCTGACATGAAGTACTGTAACTATTTACATAATTTACATAGTTTGGACTGTTGTCCTCATCTTTATTGCCATATTCACTCCTTCAACATCTGTCTATATTTCTGAGATGAGGCATTGTAACTATTTAAACTATTTACATTGTTCGGACTGTTGTTCTCATCTTTATTGCCATATTCACTCATTCAACATCTATCTATATTTATGAGATGAGGTATTGTAATTATTTAAACTATTTACATTGTTTGGACTGTTGTCCTCATCTTTATTGCCATATTCACTCATTCAACATTTGTCTATATTTCTGAGATGAGGTATTGTAACTATTTACACTATTTACATTGTTCGGACTCTTGTCCTCATCTTTATTGCCATATTCACTCCTTCAATATCTGTCTATATTTCTGAGATCAGGTATTTTAACTATTTACACTATTTACATTGTTCGGACTGTTGTCCTCATCTTTATTGCCATATTCACTCCTTCAACATCTGTCTATATTTCTGAGATCAAGTATTTTAACTATTTACACTATTTACATTGTTCAGACTGCTGTCCTCATCTTTATTGCCATATTCACTCCTTCAACATCTGTCTATATTTCTGAGATCAGGTATTTTAACAATTTACACTATTTACAGTGTTCGGACTGTTGTCCTCATCTTTATTGCCATATTTACTCCTTCAACATCTGTCTATATTTCTGAGATGAGGTATTGTAACTATTTACACTATTTACATTGTTCGGACTGTTGTCCTCATCTTTATTGCCATATTCACTCCTTCAACATCTGTCTATATTTCTGAGATCAGGTATTGTAACTATTTACACTATTTACATTGTTCGGACTGTTGTCCTCATCTTTATTGCCATATTCACTCCTTCGACATCTGTCTACATTTGCGAGATGAGGTATTGTAACTATTTAAACTATTTATATTGTTTGGACTGTTGTCCTCATCTTATATTGCACTATTCACTCCTTCAACATCTGTCTATATTTCTGAGATCAGGTATTGTAACTATTTAAACTATTTACATTTTTTGGACTGTTGTCCTCATCTTTATTGCCATATTAACTCCTTCAACATCTGTCTATATTTCTGAGATGAGGTATTGTAAATATTTACACTATTTACATTGTATGGACTGTTGTCCTCATCTGTATTGTCATATGCACTCCTTCAACATCTTTCTATATTTCTGAGATGAGGTATTGTAACTAATTAAACTGTTTACATTGTTTGGACTGTTGTCCTCATCTTTATTGCCATATTCACTCATTCAACATCTGTCTGTATTTATGAGATGAGGTATTGTAACTATTTAAATTATTTACATTGTTTGGACTGTTGTCCTCATCTTTATTGCCATATTCACTCATTCAACATCTGTCTGTATTTATGAGATGAGGTATTGTAACTATTTACACTATTTACATTGTTTGGACTCTTGTACTCATCTTTATTGCCATATTCACTCATTCAACATCTGTCTATATTTCTGAGATGAGGTATTGTAACTATTTACACTATTTACATTGTTTGGACTGTTGTCCTCATCTTTATTGCCATATTCACTCATTCAACATCTGTCTGTTTTTATGAGATCAGGTATTGTAACTATTTAAATTATTTACATTGTTTGGACTGTTGTCCTCACCTTTATTGCCATATTCACTCATTCAACATCTGTCTGTATTTATGAGATGAGGTATTGTAACTATTTAACTTATTTACATTGTTTGGACTGTTGTCTTCATCTTTATTGCCATATTCACTCATTCAACATCTGTCTATATTTATGAGATGAGGCATTGTAACTATTTATACTATTTACATTGTTCGGACTGTTGTCCTCATCTTTATTGCCATATTCACTCCTGCAACATCTGTGTATATTTATGAGATCAGGTATTGTAACTATTCACAATATTTACATCATTCGGACTGTTGTCCTCATCTTTCTTGCCATATTCACTCCTTCAACATCTGTCTATATTTCTGAGATGAGGTATTGTAACTATTTACACTATTTACATTGTTTGGACTCTTTGTCCTCATCTTTATTGCCATTTTCACTCTTCAACATCTGTCAATATTTCTGAGATGAGGTATTGGAATTATTTACACTATTTACATTGTTTGGACTCTTGTACTCATCTTTATTGCCATATTCACTCCTTCAACATCTGTCTATATTTCTGAGATGAGGTATTATAACTATTTAACTTATTTACATTGTTTGGACTGTTGTGCTCATCTTTATTGCCATATTCACTCATTCAACATCTGTCTGTATTTATGAGATGAGGTATTGTAACTATTTAAATTATTTACATTGTTTGGACTGTTGTCCTCATCTTTATTGCCATATTCACTCATTCAACATCTGTCTGTATTTATGAGATGAGGTATTGTAAATATTTAAATTATTTACATTGTTTGGACTGTTGTTTTCACCTTTATTGCCATATTCACTCATTCAACATCTGTCTATATTTCTGAGATCAGGTATTTTAATTATTTACACTATTTACATTGTTCAGACTGTTGTCCTCATCTTTATTGCCATATTCACTCCTTCAACATCTGTCTGTATTTATGAGATGAGGTATTGTAACTATTTACACTATTTACATTGTTTGGACTGTTGTCCTCATCTTTATTGCCATATTCACTCCTTCAACATCTGTCTATATTTCTGAGATGAGGTATTGTAACTATTTACACTATTTACATTGTTTGGACTGTTGTCCTCATCTTTATTGCCATATTCACTCATTCAACATCTGTCTGTTTTTATGAGATGAGGTATTGTAACTATTTAACTTATTTACATTGTTTGGACTGTTGTCTTCATCTTTATTGCCATATTCACTCATTCAACATCTGTCTATATTTCTGAGATGAGGCATTGTAACTATTTATACTATTTACATTGTTCGGACTGTTGTCCTCATCTTTCTTGCCATATTCACTCCTTCAACATCTGTCTATATTTCTGAGATGAGGTATTGTAATTATTTACACTATTTACATTGTTTGGACTGTTGTCCTCATCTTTATTGCCATATTCACTCATTCAACATCTGTCTGTATTTATGAGATGAGGTATTGTAACTATTTAACTTATTTACATTGTTTGGACTGTTGTCTTCATCTTTATTGCCATATTCACTCATTCAACATCTGTCTATATTTATGAGATGAGGCATTGCAACTATTTATACTATTTACATTGTTCTGACTGTTGTCCTCATCTTTATTGCCATATTCACTCCTGCAACATCTGTGTATATTTATGAGATCAGGTATTGTAACTATTCACACTATTTACATTGTTTGGACTGTTGTCCTCATCTTTATTGTCATATTCACTCCTTCAACATCTGCCTATATTTCTGAGATGAGGTATTGTAATTATTTACACTATTTACATTGTTTGGACTGTTGTCCTCATCTTTATTGCCATATTCACTCCTTCAACATCTGTCTATATTTATGAGATGAGGCATTGTAACTATTTATACTATTTACATTGTTCGGACTGTTGTCCTCATCTTTATTGCCATATTCACTCCTGCAACATCTGTCTATATTTATGAGATCAGGTATTGTAACTATTCACACTATTTACATTGTTCGGACTGTTGTCCTCATCTTTCTTGCCATATTCACTCCTTCAACATCTGTCTATATTTCTGAGATGAGGTATTGTAACTATTTACACTATTTACATAGTTTTGACTGTTGTCCTCATCTTTATTGCCATTTTCACTCTTCAACATCTGTCAATATTTCTGAGATCAGGTATTGGAATTATTTACACTATTTACATTGTTTGGACTGTTGTACTCATCTTTCTTGCCATATTCACTCCTTCAACATCTGTCTATATTTCTGAGATGAGGTATTGTAACTATTTACACTATTTACATTGTTTGGACTGTTGTCCTCATCTTTATTGCCATTTTCACTCTTCAACATCTGTCAATATTTCTGAGATCAGGTATTGTAACTATTTACACTATTTACATTGTTCGGACTGTTGTCCTCATCTTTATTGCCATATTCACTCCTTCAACATCTGTCTATATTTCTGAGATGAAGTACTGTAACTATTTACATAATTTACATAGTTTGGACTGTTGTCCTCATCTTTATTGCCATATTCACTACTTCAACATCTGTCTATATTTATGAGATGATGTATTGTAACTATTTACACTATTTACATTGTTCAGACTGTTGTCCTCATCTTTATTGCCATATTCCTTCCTTCTACATCTGTCTATATTTCTGAGATGAAGTACTGTAACTATTTACATAATTTACATATTTTGGACTGTTGACCTCATCTTTATTGCCATATTCACTCCTTCAACATCTGTCTATATTTCTGAGATGGAGTACTGTAACTATTTACATAATTTACATAGTTTGGACTGTTGTCCTCATCTTTATTGCCATATTCATTCCTTCAACATCTGTCTATATTTCTGAGATGAGGCATTGTAAATATTTAAACTATTTACATTGTTCGGACTGTTGTTCTCATCTTTATTGCCATATTCACTCATTCAACATCTATCTATATTTATGAGATGAGGTATTGTAATTATTTAAACTATTTACATTGTTTGGACTGTTGTCCTCATCTTTATTGCCATATTCACTCATTCAACATCTGTCTATATTTCTGAGATGAGGTATTGTAACTATTTACACTATTTACATTGTTCGGACTCCTGTCCTCATATTTATTGCCATATTCACTCCTTCAACATCTGTCTATATTTCTGAGATCAAGTATTTTAACTATTTACACTATTTACATTGTTCGGACTGTTGTCCTCATCTTTATTGCCATATTCACTCCTTCAACATCTGTCTATATTTCTGAGATCAGGTATTTTAACTATTTACACTATTTACAGTGTTCGGACTGTTGTCCTCATCTTTATTGCCATATTTACTCCTTCAACATCTCTCTATATTTATGAGATGAGGTATTGTAACTATTTACACTATTTACATTGTTTGGATTGTTGTCCTCATCTTTATTGCCATATTCACTCCTTCAACATCTGTCTATATTTCTGAGATCAGGTATTGTAACTATTTACACTATTTACATTGTTCGGACTGTTGTCCTCATCTTTATTGCCATATTCACTCCTTCAACATCTGTCTATATTTCTGAGATGAGGTATTGTAACTATTTACACTATTTATATTGTTTGGACTGTTGTCCTCATCTTTATTGCACTATTCACTCCTTCAAAATCTGTCTATATTTCTGAGATGAGGTATTGTAATTATTTAAACTATTTATATTGTTTGGACTGTTGTCCTCATCTTTATTGCCATATTCACTACTTCAATATCTGTCTATATTTCTGAGATAAGGTATTGTAACTATTTAAACTGTTTATATTGTTTGGACTGTTGTCCTCATCTTTATTGCCATATCCACTCCTTCAAAATCTGTCTATATTTATGAGATGAGGTATTGTAACTATTTGCACTATTTACATTGTTTGGACTGTTGTACTCATCTTTATTGCCATATTCACTCCTTCAACATCTGTCTATATTTATGAGATGAGGTATTGTAACTATTTACACTATTTACATTGTTTGGACTGTTGTACTCATCTTTATTGCCATATTCACTCCTTCAACATCTGTCTATATTTATGAGATGAGGCATTGTAACTATTTATACTATTTACATTGTTCGGACTGTTGCCCTCATCTTTATTGCCATATTCACTCCTGCAACATCTGTGTATATTTATGAGATCAGGTATTGTAACTATTTACACTATTTACATTGTTTGGACTGTTGTCCTCATCTTTATTGCCATATTCACTCCTTCAACATCAGTCTATATTTCTGAGATGAGGTATTGTAACTATTTACACTATTTACATAGTTCGGACTGTTGTCCTCATCTTTATTGTCATATTCACTCCTTCAACATCTGTCTATATTTATGAGATGAGGTATTGTAACTATTTACACTATTTATTTTGTTTGGACTGTTGTCCTCATCTTTATTGCCATATTCACTCATTCAATATCTGTCTATATTTCTGAGATGAGGTTTTTTAACTATTTACACTATATACATTGTTCAGACTGTTGTCCTCATCTTTATTGCCATATTCACTCCTTCAACATCTGTCTATATTTCTGAGATGAGGTATTGTAACTATTTACACTATTTACATTGTTTGAACTGTTGTCCTCATCTTTATTGTCATATTCACTCCTTCAATATCTGTCTATATTTCTAAAATGAGGTATTGTAACTATTTACACTATTTACATTGTTTGGACTGTTGTCCTCATCTTTATTGCCATATTCACTCCTTCAACATCTGTCTATATTTCTGAGATGAGGTATTGTAACTATTTACACTATTTACATTGTTTGGACTGTTGTCCTCATCTTTATTGCCATATTCACTCCTTCAACATCTGTCTATATTTCTGAGATGAGGTATTGTAATAATTTACACTATTTACATTGTTTGGACTGTTGTCCTCATCTTTATTGCCATATTCACTCCTTCAACATCTGTCTATATTTCTGAGATCAGGTATTGTAACTATTTACACTATTTACATTGTTCGGACTGTTGTCCTCATCTTTATTGCCATATTCACTCCTTCAACATCTGTCTATATTTCTGAGATGAGGTATTGTAACTATTTACACTATTTACATTGTTCGGACTGTTGTACTCATCTTTATTGCCATATTCACTCATTCAACATCTGTCTACATTTCTGAGATGAGGTATTGTAACTATTTACACTATTTACATTGTTTGGACTTTTGTCCTCATCTTTATTGCCATATTCACTCCTTCAACATCTATCTATATTTATGAGATGAGGTATTTTAACTATTTACACTATTTACATTGTTTGGACTGTTGTCCTCATCTTTATTGCCATATTCACTCCTTCAACATCTGTCTATATTTCTGAGATGAGGTATTGTAACTATTTACACTATTTACATTGTTTGGACCGTTGTCCTCATCTTTATTGCCATATTCACTCCTTCAACATCTGTCTATATTTCTGAGATGATGTATTTTAACTATTTACACTATTTACATTGTTTGGACTGTTGTCCTCATCTTTATTGCCATATTCACTCCTTCAACATCTGTCTATATTTGTGAGATGAGGTATTGTAACTATTTACACTATTTACATTGTTTGGACTGTTGTCCTCATCTTTATTGTCATATTCACTCCTTCAACATCTGTCTATATTTCTGAGATGAGGTATTTTAACTATTTACACTATTTACATTGTTTGGACTGTTGTCCTCATCTTTATTGCCATATTCACTCCTTCAACATCTGTCTATATTTGTGAGATGAGGTATTGTAACTATTTACACTATTTACATTGTTTGGACTGTTGTCCTCATCTTTATTGTCATATTCACTCCTTCAACATCTGTCTATATTTCTGAGATGAGGTATTTTAACTATTTACATTATTTACATTGTTTGGACTGTTGTACTCATCTTTATTGTCATATTCACTCCTTCAACATCTGTCTATATTTCTGAGATGAGGTATTGTAACCATTTACACTATTTACATTGTTTGGACTGTTGTCCTCATCTTTATTGTCATATTCATTCCTTCAACATCTGTCTATATTTCTGAGATGAGGTATTTTAACTATTTACATTATTTACATTGTTTGGACTGTTGTACTCATCTTTATTGTCATATTCACTCCTTCAACATCTGTCTATATTTCTGAGATGAGGTATTGTAACCATTTACATTATTTACATTGTTTGGACTGTTGTCCTCATCTTTATTGTCATATTCACTCCTTCAACATCTGTCTATATTTCTGAGATGAGGTATTGTAACTATTTACACTATTTACATTGTTTGGACTGTTGTCCTCATCTTTATTGTCATATTCACTCCTTCAACATCTGTCTATATTTCTGAGATGAGGTATTGTAACTATTTACACTATTTACATAGTTTTGACTGTTGTCCTCATCTTTATTGCCATATTCACTCCTTCAACATCTGTCTATATTTCTGAGATGAGGTATTGTAACTATTTACACTATTTACATAGTTTTGACTGTTGGCCTCATCTTTATTGTCATATTCACTCCTTCAACATCTGCTTATATTTCTGAGATGAAGTATTGTAACTATTTACACTATTTACATTGTTTGGACTCTTGTACTCATCTTTATTGCCATATTCACTCCTTCAACATCTGTCTATATTTCTGAGATGAGGTATTGTAACTATTTACACTATTTACATTGTTCGGACTGTTGTCCTCATCTTTATTGCCATATTCACTCCTTCAACATCTGTCTATATTTCTGAGATGAGGTATTGTAACTATTTACACTATTTACATTGTTTGGACTGTTGTCCTCATCTTTATTGCCATATTCACTCCTTCAACATCTGTCTATATTTCTGAGATGAGGTATTGTAACTATTTACACTATTTACATTGTTGGTACTGTTGTCCTCATCTTTATTGTCATATTCACGCCTTCAACATCTGTCTATATTTCTGAGATGAGGTATTGTAACTATTTACATTATTTACATTGTTTGGACTGTTGTACTCATCTTTATTGTCATATTCACTCCTTCAACATCTGTCTATATTTCTGAGATGAGGTATTGTAACTATTTACACTATTTACATTGTTTGGACTGTTGAAGTCATCTTTATTGCCATATTCACTCCTTCAACATCTGTCTATATTTCTGAGATGAGGTATTTTAACTATTTACACTATTTACATTGTTTGGACTGTTGTCCTCATCTTTATTGTCATATTCACTCCTTCAACATCTGTCTATATTTCTGAGATGAGGTATTGTAACTATTTACACTATTTACATTGTTTGGACTGTTGTACTCATCTTTATTGCCATATTCACTCCTTCAACATCTGTCTATATTTGTGAGATGAGGTATTGTAACTATTTACACTATTTACATTGTTTGGACTGTTGTCCTCATCTTTATTGCCATATTCACTCCTTCAACATCTGTCTATATTTCTGAGATGAGGTATTGTAACTATTTACACTATTTACATTGTTTGGACTGTTGTCCTCATCTTTATTGTCATATTCACTCCTTCAACATCTGTCTATATTTCTGAGATGAGGTATTTTAACTATTTACACTATTTACATTGTTTGGACTGTTGTACTCATCTTTATTGTCATATTCACTCCTTCAACATCTGTCTATATTTCTGAGATGAGGTATTATAACTATTTACACTATTTACATTGTTTGGACAGTTGTCCTCATCTTTATTGCCATATTCACTCCTTCAACATCTGTCTATATTTCTGAGATGAGGTATTTTAAATATTTACACTATTTACATTGTTTGGACTGTTGTCCTCATCTTTATTGCCATATTCACTCCTTCAACATCTGTCTATATTTCTGAGATGAGGTATTTTAACTATTTACACTATTTACATTGTTTGGACTGTTGTCCTCATCTTTATTGTCATATTCACTCCTTCAACATCTGTCTATATTTCTGAGATGAGGTATTGTAACTATTTACAATATTTACATTGTTTGGACTGTTGTACTCATCTTTATTGCCATATTCACTCCTTCAACATCTGTCTATATTTGTGAGATGAGGTATTGTAACTATTTACACTATTTACATTGTTTGGACTGTTGTCCTCATCTTTATTGCCATATTCACTCCTTCAACATCTGTCTATATTTCTGAGATGAGGTATTGTAACTATTTACACTATTTACATTGTATGGACTGTTGTCCTCATCTTTATTGTCATATTCACTCCTTCAACATCTGTCTATATTTCTGAGATGAGGTATTATAACTATTTACATTGTTTGGACTGTTGTACTCATCTTTATTGTCATATTCACTCCTTCTACATGTGTGTATATTTCTGAGATGAGGTATTGTAACTATTTACACTATTTACATTGTTTGGACTGTTGTCCTCAACTTTATTGCCATATACACTCCTTCAACATCTGTCTATATTTCTGAGATTAGGTATTTTAAATATTTACACTATTTACATTGTTTGGACTGTTGTCCTCATCTTTATTGCCATATTCACTCCTTCAACATCTGTCTATATTTCTGAGATGAGGTATTTTAACTATTTACACTATTTACATTGTTTGGACTGTTGTCCTCATCTTTATTGCCATATTCACTCCTTCAACATCTGTCTATATTTCTGAGATCAGGTATTGTAACTATTTACACTATTTACATTGTTTGGACTGTTGTCCTCATCTTTATTGCCATATTCACTCCTTCAACATCTGTCTATATTTCTGAGATCAGGTATTTTAACTATTTACACTATTTACATTGTTTGGACTGTTGTACTCATCTTTATTGTCATATTCACTCCTTCAACATCTGTCTATATTTCTGAGATGAGGTATTTTAACTATTTACACTATTTACATTGTTTGGACCGTTGTCCTCATCTTTACTGCCATATTCACTCCTTCAACATCTGTCTATATTTCTGAGATGAGGTATTGTAACTATTTACACTATTTACATTGTTTGGACTGTTGTCCTCATCTTTATTGCCATATTCACTCCTTCAACATATGTCTATATTTCTGAGATGAGGTATTGTAACTATTTACACTATTTACATTGTTTGGACTGTTGTACTCATCTTTATTGTCATATTCACTCCTTCAACATCTGTCTATATTTCTGAGATGAGGTATTGTAACTATTTACACTATTTACATTGTTTGGACTGTTGTCCTCATCTTTATTGCCATATTCACTCCTTCAACATCTGTCTATATTTCTGAGATGAGGTATTGTAACTATTTACACTATTTACATAGTTTTGACTGTTGTCCTCATCTTTATTGTCATATTCACTCCTTCAACATCTGCTTATATTTCTGAGATGAAGTATTGTAACTATTTACACTATTTACATTGTTTGGACTCTTGTACTCATCTTTATTGCCATATTCACTCCTTCAACATCTGTCTATATTTCTGAGATGAGGTATTGTAACTATTTACACTATTTACATTGTTTGGGCTGTTGTGCTCATCTTTATTGCCATACTCACTCCTTCAACATCTGTCTATATTTCTGAGATGAGGTATTGTAACTATTTACACTATTTACATTGTTTGGACTGTTGTCCTCATCTTTATTGCCATATTCACTCCTTCAACATCTGTCTATATTTCTGAGATGAGGTATTGTAACTATTTACACTATTTACATAGTTGGGACTGTTGTCCTCATCTTTATTGTCATACTCACGCCTTCAACATCTGTCTATATTTATGAGATGAGGTATTGTAACTATTTACACTATTTACATTGTTTGGACTGTTGTACTCATCTTTATTGTCATATTCACTCCTTCAACATCTGTCTATATTTCTGAGATGAGGTATTTTAACTATTTACACTATTTACATTGTTTGGACTGTTGAAGTCATCTTTATTGCCATATTCACTCCTTCAACATCTGTCTATATTTCTGAGATGAGGTATTTTAACTATTTACACTATTTACATTGTTTGGACTGTTGAAGTCATCTTTATTGCCATATTCACTCCTTCAACATCTGTCTATATTTCTGAGATGAGGCATTTTAACTATTTACACTATTTACATTGTTTGGACTGTTGAAGTCATCTTTATTGCCATATTCACTCCTTCAACATCTGTCTATATTTCTGAGATGAGGTATTTTAACTATTTACACTATTTACATTGTTTGGACTGTTGTACTCATCTTTATTGTCATATTCACTCCTTCAACATCTGTCTATATTTCTGAGATGAGGTATTTTAACTATTTACACTATTTACATTGTTTGGACTGTTGAAGTCATCTTTATTGCCATATTCACTCCTTCAACATCTGTCTATATTTCTGAGATGAGGTATTTTAACTATTTACACTATTTACATTGTTTGGACTGTTGTACTCATCTTTATTGTCATATTCACTCCTTCAACATCTGTCTATATTTGTGAGATGAGGTATTGTAACTATTTACACTATTTACATTGTTTGGACTGTTGTCCTCATCTTTATTGCCATATTCACTCCTTCAACATCTGTCTATATTTCTGAGATGAGGTATTGTAACTATTTACACTATTTACATTGTTTGGACTGTTGTCCTCATCTTTATTGTCATATTCACTCCTTCAACATCTGTCTATATTTTTGAGATGAGGTACTGTAACTATTTACACTATTTACATTGTTTGGACTGTTGTACTCATCTTTATTGTCATATTCACTCCTTCTACATGTGTGTATATTTCTGAGATGAGGTATTGTAACTATTTACACTATTTACATTGTTTGGACTGTTGTCCTCATCTTTATTGCCATATACACTCCTTCAACATCTGTCTATATTTCTGAGATGAGGTATTTTAAATATTTACACTATTTACATTGTTTGGACTGTTGTCCTCATCTTTATTGCCATATTCACTCCTTCAACATCTGTCTATATTTCTGAGATGAGGTATTTTAACTATTTACACTATTTACATTGTTTGGACTGTCGTCCTCATCTTTATTGCCATATTCACTCCTTCAACATCTGTCTATATTTCTGAGATCAGGTATTGTAACTATTTACACTATTTACATTGTTTGGACTGTTGTCCTCATCTTTATTGCCATATTCACTCCTTCAACATCTGTCTATATTTCTGAGATGAGTTATTTTAACTATTTACACTATTTACATTGTTTGGACTGTTGTACTCATCTTTATTGTCATATTCACTCCTTCAACATCTGTCTATATTTCTGAGATGAGGTATTTTAACTATTTACACTATTTACATTGTTTGGACTCTTGTACTCATCTTTATTGCCATATTCACTCCTTCAACATCTGTCTATATTTCTGAGATGAGGTATTGTAACTATTTACACTATTTACATTGTTTGGACTGTTGTCCTCATCTTTATTGCCATATTCACTCCTTCAACATATGTCTATATTTCTGAGATGAGGTATTGTAACTATTTACACTATTTACATTGTTTGGACTGTTGTCCTCATCTTTATTGTCATATTCACTCCTTCAACATCTGTCTATATTTCTGAGATGAGGTATTGTAACTATTTACACTATTTACATTGTTTGGACTGTTGTCCTCATCTTTATTGTCATATTCACTCCTTCAACATCTGTCTATATTTCTGAGATGAGGTATTGTAACTATTTACACTATTTACATTGTTTGGACTGTTGTACTCATCTTTATTGTCATATTCACTCCTTCAACATCTGTCTATATTTCTGAGATGAGGTATTGTAACTATTTACACTATTTACATTGTTTGGACTGTTGTCCTCATCTTTATTGTCATATTCACTCCTTCAACATCTGTCTATATTTCTGAGATGAGGTATTGTAACTATTTACACTATTTACATTGTTTGGACTGTTGTCCTCATCTTTATTGTCATATTCACTCCTTCAACATCTGTCTATATTTCTGAGATGAGGTATTGTAACTATTTACACTATTTACATTGTTTGGACTGTTGTCCTCATCTTTATTGTCATATTCACTCCTTCAACATCTGTCTATATTTCTGAGATGAGGTATTGTAACTATTTACACTATTTACATTGTTTGGACTGTTGTCCTCATCTTTATTGTCATATTCACTCCTTCAACATCTGTCTATATTTCTGAGATGAGGTATTGTAACTATTTACACTATTTACATTGTTTGGACTGTTGTCCTCATCTTTATTGTCATATTCACTCCTTCAACATCTGTCTATATTTCTGAGATGAGGTATTGTAACTATTTACACTATTTACATTGTTTGGACTGTTGTACTCATCTTTATTGTCATATTCACTCCTTCAACATCTGTCTATATTTCTGAGATGAGGTATTGTAACTATTTACACTATTTACATTGTTTGGACTGTTGTACTCATCTTTATTGTCATATTCACTACTTCAACATCTGTCTATATTTCTGAGATGAGGTATTGTAACTATTTACACTATTTACATTGTTTGGACTGTTGAAGTCATCTTTATTGCCATATTCACTCCTTCAACATCTGTCTATATTTCTGAGATGAGGTATTGTAACTATTTACACTATTTACATTGTTTGGACTGTTGTCCTCATCTTTATTGTCATATTCACTCCTTCAACATCTGTCTATATTTCTGAGATGAGGTATTGTAACTATTTACATTATTTACATTGTTTGGACTGTTGTACTCATCTTTATTGTCATATTCACTCCTTCAACATCTGTCTATATTTCTGAAATGAGGTATTTTAACTATTTACACTATTTACATTGTTTGGACTGTTGTCCTCATCTTTATTGCCATATTCACTCATTCAACATCTGTCTATATTTCTGAGATGAGGTATTGTAACTATTTACACTATTTACATTGTTTGGACTGTTGTCCTCATCTTTATTGTCATATTCACTCCTTCAACATCTGTCTATATTTCTGAGATGAGGTATTGTAACTATTTACACTATTTACATTGTTTGGACTGTTGTACTCATCTTTATTGTCATATTCACTCCTTCAACATCTGTCTATATTTCTGAGATGAGGTATTGTAACTATTTACACTATTTACATTGTTTGGACTGTTGAAGTCATCTTTATTGCCATATTCACTCCTTCAACATCTGTCTATATTTCTGAGATGAGGTATTTTAACTATTTACACTATTTACATTGTTTGGACTGTTGTACTCATCTTTATTGTCATATTCACTCCTTCAACATCTGTCTATATTTCTGAGATGAGGTATTGTAACTATTTACACTATTTACATTGTTTGGACTGTTGTACTCATCTTTATTGTCATATTCACTCCTTCAACATCTGTCTATATTTCTGAGATGAGGTATTGTAACTATTTACACTATTTACATTGTTTGGACTGTTGTACTCATCTTTATTGTCATATTCACTCCTTCAACATCTGTCTATATTTCTGAGATGAGGTATTGTAACTATTTACACTATTTACATTGTTTGGACTGTTGTCCTCATCTTTATTGCCATATTCACTTATTCAACATCTGTCTATATTTCTGAGATGAGGTATTGTAACTATTTGCTATCATTACATTGTTTGGACTGTTGTACCATTCCTATTGTCAGTATTCACTCCTTCAACATCTGTCTATATTTCTGAGATGAGGTATTGTAACTATTTACACTATTTACATTGTTTGGACTGTTGTACTCATCTTTATTGTCATATTCACTCCTTCAACATCTGTCTATATTTCTGAGATGAGGTATTGTAACTATTTACACTATTTACATTGTTTGGACTGTTGTACTCATCTTTATTGTCATATTCACTCCTTCAACATCTGTCTATATATTTGAGATGAGGTATTGTAACTATTTACACTATTTACATTTTTTGGACTGTTGTCCTCATCTTTATTGCCATATTCACTTATTCAACATCTGTCTATATTTCTGAGATGAGGTATTGTAACTATTTACACTATTTACATTGTTTGGACTGTTGTACTCATCTTTATTGTCATATTCACTCCTTCAACATCTGTCTATATTTCTGAGATGAGGTATTGTAACTATTTACACTATTTACATTGTTTGGACTGTTGAAGTCATCTTTATTTGCCATATTCCCTTCAACATCTGTCTATATTTCTGAGATGAGGTATTTAACTTATTTACACTATTTACATTGTTTGACTGTTGTACTCATCTTTATTGTCAGGTATTCACTCCTTCAACATCTGTCTATATTTGAGAAGAGGTATTTATATTTACACTATTTACATTGTTTGGACTGTTGAAGTCATCTTTGTTGCCATATTCACTCCTTCAACATCTGTCTATATTTCTGAGATGAGGTATTTTAACTATTTACACTATTTACATTGTTTGACTGTTGTACTCATCTTTATTGTCATTCACTCCTTCAACATCTGTCTATATTTCTGAGATGAGTGTATTGTAACTATTTACACTATTTACATTGTTTGACCGTTGAAGTCATCTTTATTGCCATATTCACTCCTTCAACATCTGTCTATATTTCTGAGATGAGTAAAGTATTGTAACTATTTACACTATTTACATTGTTTGGACTGTTGAAGTCATCTTTATTGCCATATTCACTCCTTCAACATCTGTCTATATTTCTGAGATGAGGTATTTTAACTATTTACACTATTTACATTGTTTGGACTGTTGTACTCATCTTTATTGTCATATTCACTCTTCAACATCTGTCTATATTTCTGAGATCAGGTATTGTAACTATTTACACTATTTACATTGTTTGGACTGTTGTACTCATCTTTATTGCCATATTCACTCCTTCAACATCTGTCTATATTTCTGAGATGATGTATTGTAACTATTTACACTATTTACATTGTTTGGACTGTTGTCCTCATCTTTTTTGTCATATTCACTCCTTCAACATCTGTCTATATTTCTGAGATGAGGTATTTTAACTATTTACACTATTTACATTGTTTGGACTGTTGTCCTCATCTTTATTGCCATATTCACTCATTCAACATCTGTCTATATTTCTGAGATGAGGTATTTTAACTATTTACACTATTTACATTGTTTGGACTGTTGTCCTCATCTTTATTGCCATATTCACTCCTTCAACATCTGTCTATATTTCTGAGATGAGGTATTTTAACTATTTGCACTATTTACATTGTTCGGACTGTTGTCCTCATTATTATTGCCATATTCACTCTTTCAACATCTGTCTATATTTCTGAGATTATGTATTGTAACTATTTACACTATTTACATTGTTTGGACTGTTGTACTCATCTTTATTGCCATATTCACTCCTTCAACATCTGTCTATGTTTCTGAGATGAGGTATTTTAACTATTTACACTATTTACATTGTTCGGACTGTTGTCCTCATTATTATTGCCATATTCACTCCTTCAACATCTGTTTATATTTCTGAGATGAAGTATTGTAACTATTTACACTATTTACATTGTTTGGACTGTTGTACTCATCTTTATTGCCATATTCACTCCTTCAACATCTGTCTATATTTCTGAGATTAGGTATTTTAACTATTTACACTATTTACATTGTTTGGACTGTTGTACTCATCTTTATTGCCATATTCACTCCTTGAACATCTGTTTATATTTCTGAGATGAAGTATTGTAACTATTTACACTATTTACATTGTTTGGACTCTTGTACTCATCTTTATTGCCATATTCACTCATTCAACATCTGTCTACATTTCTGAGATGAGGTATTGTAACTATTTACACTATTTACATTGTTTGGACTGTTGTCCTCACCTTTATTGCCATATTCACTCCTTCAACATCTGTCTATATTTCTGAGATGAGGTATTTTAACTATTTACACTATTTACATTGTTTGGACTGTTGTCCTCATCTTTATTGCCATATTCACTCCTTCAACATCTGTCTATATTTCTGAGATGAGGTATTGTAACTATTTACACTATTTACATTGTTTGAACTGTTGTCCTCATCTTTATTGCCATATTCACTCCTTCAACATCTGTCTATATTTCTGAGATGAGGTATTTTAACTATTTACACTATTTACATTGTTTGGACTGTTGTCCTCATCTTTATTGCCATATTCACTCCTTCAACATCTGTCTATATTTCTGAGATGAGGTATTGTAACTATTTACACTATTTACATTGTTTGGACTATTGTCCTCATCTTTATTGCCATATTCACTCCTTCAACATCTGTCTATATTTCTGAGATGAGGTATTGTAACTATTTACACTATTTACATTGTTTGGACTGTTGTCCTCATCTTTATTGTCATATTCACTCCTTCAACATCTGTCTATATTTCTGAGATGAGGTATTGTAACTATTTACTCTATTTACATTGTTTGGACTGTTGTACTCATCTTTATTGTCATATCCACTCCTTCTACATGTGTCTATATTTCTGAGATGAGGTATTGTAACTATTTACATTATTTACATTGTTTGGACTGTTGTACTCATCTTTATTGTCATATTCACTCCTTCAACATCTGTCTATATTTCTGAGATGAGGTATTGTAACTATTTACACTATTTACGTTGTTTGGACTGTTGTCCTCATCTTTATTGTCATATTCACTCCTTCAACATCTGTCTATATTTCTGAGAAGAGGTATTGTAACTATTTACACTATTTACATTGTTTGGAATGTTGTACTCATCTTTATTGTCATATTCACTCCTTCAACATCTGTCTATATTTCTGAGATGAGGTATTGTAACTATTTACACTATTTACATTGTTTGGACTGTTGTCCTCATCTTTATTGCCATATTCACTCCTTCAACATCTGTCTATATTTCTGAGATGAGGTATTGTAACTATTTACACTATTTACATTGTTTGGACTGTTGTCCTCATCTTTATTGTCATATTCACTCCTTCAACATCTGTCTATATTTCTGAGATGAGGTATTGTAACTATTTACACTATTTACATTGTTTGGACTGTTGTACTCATCTTTATTGTCATATTCACTCCTTCTACATGTGTCTATATTTCAGAGATGAGGTATTGTAACTATTTACACTATTTACATTGTTTGGACTGTTGTCCTCATCTTTATTGCCATATTCACTCCTTCAATATCTGTCTATATTTCTGAGATGAGGTATTTTAACTATTTACACTATTTACATTGTTTGGACTGTTGTCCTCATCTTTATTGCCATATTCACTCCTTCAACATCTGTCTATATTTCTGAGATGAGGTATTGTAACTATTTACACTATTTACATTGTTTGGACTATTGTCCTCATCTTTATTGCCATATTCACTCCTTCAACATCTGTCTATATTTCTGAGATGAGGTATTGTAACTATTTACACTATTTACATTGTTTGGACTGTTGTCCTCATCTTTATTGTCATATTCACTCCTTCAACATCTGTCTATATTTCTGAGATGAGGTATTGTAACTATTTACACTATTTACATTGTTTGGACTGTTGTACTCGTCTTTATTGTCATATCCACTCCTTCTACATGTGTCTATATTTCTGAGATGAGGTATTGTAACTATTTACATTATTTACATTGTTTGGACTGTTGTACTCATCTTTATTGTCATATTCACTCCTTCAACATCTGTCTATATTTCTGAGATGAGGTATTGTAACTATTTACACTATTTACATTGTTTGGACTGTTGTCCTCATCTTTATTGTCATATTCACTCCTTCAACATCTGTCTATATTTCTGAGATGAGGTATTTTAACTATTTACACTATTTACATTGTTTGGACTCTTGTACTCATCTTTATTGCCATATTCACTCCTTCAACATCTGTCTATATTTCTGAGATGAGGTATTGTAACTATTTACACAATTTACATTGTTTGGACTCTTGTACTCATCTTTATTGCCATATTCACTCCTTCAACATCTGTCTATATTTCTGAGATGAGGTATTGTAACTATTTACACAATTTACATTGTTTGGACTCTTGTACTCATCTTTATTGTCATATTCACTCCTTCAACATCTGTCTATATTTCTGAGATGAGGTATTGTAACTATTTACACTATTTACATTGTTTGGACTGTTGTACTCATCTTTATTGTCATATTCACTCCTTCAACATCTGTCTATATTTCTGAGATGAGGTATTGTAACTATTTACACAATTTACATTGTTTGGACTGTTGTACTCATCTTTATTGTCATATTCACTCTTTCAACATCTGTCTATATTTCTGAGATGAGGTATTGTAACTATTTACACAATTTACATTGTTTGGACTGTTGTCCTCATCTTTATTGTCATATTCACTCCTTCAACATCTGTCTATATTTCTGAGATGAGGTATTGTAACTATTTACACTATTTACATTGTTTGGACTGTTGTCCTCATCTTTATTGCCATATTCACTCCTTCAACATCTGTCTATATTTCTGAGATGAGGTATTGTAACTATTTACACTATTTACATTGTTTGGACTGTTGTCCTCATCTTTATTGCCATATTCACTCCTTCAACATCTGTCTATATTTCTGAGATGAGGTATTTTAACTATTTACACTATTTACATTGTTTGGACTGTTGTCCTCATCTTTATTGCCATATTCACTCCTTCAACATCTGTCTATATTTCTGAGATGAGGTATTGTAACTATTTACACTATTTACATTGTTTGGACTATTGTCCTCATCTTTATTGCCATATTCACTCCTTCAACATCTGTCTATATTTCTGAGATGAGGTATTGTAACTATTTACACTATTTACATTGTTTGGACTGTTGTCCTCATCTTTATTGTCATATTCACTCCTTCAACATCTGTCTATATTTCTGAGATGAGGTATTGTAACTATTTACACTATTTACATTGTTTGGACTGTTGTACTCATCTTTATTGTCATATTCACTCCTTCAACATCTGTCTATATTTCTGAGATGAGGTATTGTAACTATTTACACTATTTACATTGTTTGGACTGTTGAAGTCATCTTTATTGCCATATTCACTCCTTCAACATCTGTCTATATTTCTGAGATGAGGTATTTTAACTATTTACACTATTTACATTGTTTGGACTGTTGTACTCATCTTTATTGTCATATTCACTCCTTCAACATCTGTCTATATTTCTGAGATGAGGTATTGTAACTATTTACACTATTTACATTGTTTGGACTGTTGAAGTCATCTTTATTGCCATATTCACTCCTTCAACATCTGTCTATATTTCTGAGATGAGGTATTGTAACTATTTACACTATTTACATTGTTTGGACTGTTGTCCTCATCTTTTTTGTCATATTCACTCCTTCAACATCTGTCTATATTTCTGAGATGAGGTATTTTAACTATTTACACTATTTACATTGTTTGGACTGTTGTCCTCATTTTTATTGCCATATTCACTCATTCAACATCTGTCTATATTTCTGAGATGAGGTATTTTAACTATTTACACTATTTACATTGTTTGGACTGTTGTCCTCATCTTTATTGCCATATTCACTCCTTCAACATCTGTCTATATTTCTGAGATGAGGTATTTTAACTATTTGCACTATTTACATTGTTCGGACTGTTGTCCTCATTATTATTGCCATATTCACTCTTTCAACATCTGTCTATATTTCTGAGATTATGTATTGTAACTATTTACACTATTTACATTGTTTGGACTGTTGTACTCATCTTTATTGCCATATTCACTCCTTCAACATCTGTCTATGTTTCTGAGATGAGGTATTTTAACTATTTACACTATTTACATTGTTCGGACTGTTGTCCTCATTATTATTGCCATATTCACTCCTTCAACATCTGTCTATATTTCTGAGATGAGGTATTGTAACTATTTACACTATTTACATTGTTTGGACTGTTGTACTCATTTTTTTGCCATATTCACTCCTTCAACATCTGTCTATATTTCTGAGATTAGGTATTTTAACTATTTACACTATTTACATTGTTTGGACTGTTGTACTCATCTTTATTGCCATATTCACTCCTTGAACATCTGTTTATATTTCTGAGATGAAGTATTGTAACTATTTACACTATTTACATTGTTTGGACTCTTGTACTCATCTTTATTGCCATATTCACTCATTCAACATCTGTCTACATTTCTGAGATGAGGTATTGTAACTATTTACACTATTTACATTGTTTGGACTGTTGTCCTCACCTTTATTGCCATATTCACTCCTTCAACATGTGTCTATATTTCTGAGATGAGGTATTTTAACTATTTACACTATTTACATTGTTTGGACTGTTGTCCTCATCTTTATTGCCATATTCACTCCTTCAACATCTGTCTATATTTCTGAGATGAGGTATTGTAACTATTTACACTATTTACATTGTTTGGACTGTTGTCCTCATCTTTATTGTCATATTCACTCCTTCAACATCTGTCTATATTTCTGAGATGAGGTATTGTAACTATTTACACTATTTACATTGTTTGGACTGTTGTACTCATCTTTATTGTCATATCCACTCCTTCTACATGTGTCTATATTTCTGAGATGAGGTATTGTAACTATTTACATTATTTACATTGTTTGGACTGTTGTACTCATCTTTATTGTCATATTCACTCCTTCAACATCTGTCTATATTTCTGAGATGAGGTATTGTAACTATTTACACTATTTACATTGTTTGGACTGTTGTCCTCATCTTTATTGTCATATTCACTCCTTCAACATCTCTCTATATTTATGAGAAGAGGTATTGTAACTATTTACACTATTTACATTGTTTGGAATGTTGTACTCATCTTTATTGTCATATTCACTCCTTCAACATCTGTCTATATTTCTGAGATGAGGTATTGTAACTATTTACACTATTTACATTGTTTGGACTGTTGTCCTCATCTTTATTGTCATATTCACTCCTTCAACATCTGTCTATATTTCTGAGATGAGGTATTGTAACTATTTACACTATTTACATTGTTTGGACTGTTGTACTCATCTTTATTGTCATATTCACTCCTTCTACATGTGTCTATATTTCAGAGATGAGGTATTGTAACTATTTACACTATTTACATTGTTTGGACTGTTGTCCTCATCTTTATTGCCATATTCACTCCTTCAATATCTGTCTATATTTCTGAGATGAGGTATTTTAACTATTTACACTATTTACATTGTTTGGACTGTTGTCCTCATCTTTATTGCCATATTCACTCCTTCAACATCTGTCTATATTTCTGAGATGAGGTATTGTAACTATTTACACTATTTACATTGTTTGGACTATTGTCCTCATCTTTATTGCCATATTCACTCCTTCAACATCTGTCTATATTTCTGAGATGAGGTATTGTAACTATTTACACTATTTACATTGTTTGGACTGTTGTCCTCATCTTTATTGTCATATTCACTCCTTCAACATCTGTCTATATTTCTGAGATGAGGTATTGTAACTATTTACACTATTTACATTGTTTGGACTGTTGTACTCGTCTTTATTGTCATATCCACTCCTTCTACATGTGTCTATATTTCTGAGATGAGGTATTGTAACTATTTACATTATTTACATTGTTTGGACTGTTGTACTCATCTTTATTGTCATATTCACTCCTTCAACATCTGTCTATATTTCTGAGATGAGGTATTGTAACTATTTACACTATTTACATTGTTTGGACTGTTGTCCTCATCTTTATTGTCATATTCACTCCTTCAACATCTGTCTATATTTCTGAGATGAGGTATTTTAACTATTTACACTATTTACATTGTTTGGACTCTTGTACTCATCTTTATTGCCATATTCACTCCTTCAACATCTGTCTATATTTCTGAGATGAGGTATTGTAACTATTTACACAATTTACATTGTTTGGACTCTTGTACTCATCTTTATTGCCATATTCACTCCTTCAACATCTGTCTATATTTCTGAGATGAGGTATTGTAACTATTTACACAATTTACATTGTTTGGACTCTTGTACTCATCTTTATTGTCATATTCACTCCTTCAACATCTGTCTATATTTCTGAGATGAGGTATTTTAACTATTTACACTATTTACATTGTTTGGACTCTTGTACTCATCTTTATTGTCATATTCACTCCTTCAACATCTGTCTATATTTCTGAGATGAGGTATTGTAACTATTTACACTATTTACATTGTTTGGACTGTTGTACTCATCTTTATTGTCATATTCACTCCTTCAACATCTGTCTATATTTCTGAGATGAGGTATTGTAACTATTTACACAATTTACATTGTTTGGACTGTTGTACTCATCTTTATTGTCATATTCACTCTTTCAACATCTGTCTATATTTCTGAGATGAGGTATTGTAACTATTTACACAATTTACATTGTTTGGACTGTTGTCCTCATCTTTATTGTCATATTCACTCCTTCAACATCTGTCTATATTTCTGAGATGAGGTATTGTAACTATTTACACTATTTACATTGTTTGGACTGTTGTCCTCATCTTTTTTGTCATATTCACTCCTTCAACATCTGTCTACATTTCTGAGATGAGGTATTGTAACTATTTACACTATTTACATTGTTTGGACTGTTGTCCTCATCTTTATTGCCATATTCACTCCTTCAACATCTGTCTATATTTCTGAGATGAGGTATTTTAACTATTTACACTATTTACATTGTTTGGACTGTTGTCCTCATCTTTATTGCCATATTCACTCCTTCAACATCTGTCTATATTTCTGAGATGAGGTATTGTAACTATTTACACTATTTACATTGTTTGGACTATTGTCCTCATCTTTATTGCCATATTCACTCCTTCAACATCTGTCTATATTTCTGAGATGAGGTATTGTAACTATTTACACTATTTACATTGTTTGGACTGTTGTCCTCATCTTTATTGTCATATTCACTCCTTCAACATCTGTCTATATTTCTGAGATGAGGTATTGTAACTATTTACACTATTTACATTGTTTGGACTGTTGTACTCATCTTTATTGTCATATCCACTCCTTCTACATGTGTCTATATTTCTGAGATGAGGTATTGTAACTATTTACATTATTTACATTGTTTGGACTGTTGTACTCATCTTTATTGTCATATTCACTCCTTCAACATCTGTCTATATTTCTTTGAGATGAGGTATTGTAACTATTTACACTATTTACATTGTTTGGACTGTTGTCCTCATCTTTATTGTCATATTCACTCCTTCAACATCTGTCTATATTTCTGAGATGAGGTATTGTAACTATTTACATTATTTACATTGGTTGGACTGTTGTACTCATCTTTATTGTCATATTCACTCCTTCTACATGTGTCTATATTTCTGAGATGAGGTATTGTAACTATTTACATTATTTACATTGTTTGGACTGTTGTACTCATCTTTATTGCCATATTCACTCCTTCAACATCTGTCTATATTTCTGAGATGAGGTATTGTAACTATTTACACTATTTACATTGTTTGGACTGTTGTCCTCATCTTTATTGTCATATTCACTCCTTCAACATCTGTCTATATTTCTGAGAAGAGGTATTGTAACTATTTACACTATTTACATTGTTTGGAATGTTGTACTCATCTTTATTGTCATATTCACTCCTTCAACATCTGTCTATATTTCTGAGATGAGGTATTGTAACTATTTACACTATTTACATTGTTTGGACTGTTGTCCTCATCTTTATTGCCATATTCACTCCTTCAACATCTGTCTATATTTCTGAGATGAGGTATTGTAACTATTTACACTATTTACATTGTTTGGACTGTTGTACTCATCTTTATTGTCATATCCACTCTTTCAACATCTGTCTATATTTCTGAGATGAGGTATTGTAACTATTTACACTATTTACATTGTTTGGACTGTTGTACTCATCTTTATTGTCATATTCACTCCTTCTACATGTGTCTATATTTCAGAGATGAGGTATTGTAACTATTTAAACTATTTACATTGTTTGGACTGTTGTCCTCATCTTTATTGCCATATTCACTCCTTCAATATCTGTCTATATTTCTGAGATGAGGTATTTTAACTATTTACACTATTTACATTGTTTGGACTGTTGTCCTCATCTTTATTGCCATATTCACTCCTTCAACATCTGTCTATATTTCTGAGATGAGGTATTGTAACTATTTACACTATTTACATTGTTTGGACTATTGTCCTCATCTTTATTGCCATATTCACTCCTTCAACATCTGTCTATATTTCTGAGATGAGGTATTGTAACTATTTACACTATTTACATTGTTTGGACTGTTGTCCTCATCTTTATTGTCATATTCACTCCTTCAACATCTGTCTATATTTCTGAGATGAGGTATTGTAACTATTTACACTATTTACATTGTTTGGACTCTTGTACTCGTCTTTATTGTCATATCCACTCCTTCTACATGTGTCTATATTTCTGAGATGAGGTATTGTAACTATTTACATTATTTACATTGTTTGGACTGTTGTCCTCATCTTTATTGCCATATTCACTCCTTCAACATCTGTCTATATTTCTGAGAAGAGGTATTGTAACTATTTACACTATTTACATTGTTTGGACTGTTGTACTCATCTTTATTGTCATATTCACTCCTTCAACATCTGTCTATATTTCTGAGATGAGGTATTGTAACTATTTACACAATTTACATTGTTTGGACTGTTGTACTCATCTTTATTGTCATATTCACTCCTTCAACATCTGCCTATATTTCTGAGATGAGGTATTGTAACTATTTACACTATTTACATTGTTTGGACTGTTGTCCTCATCTTTATTGCCATATTCACTCCTTCAACATCTGTCTATATTTCTGAGATGAGGTATTTTAACTATTTACACTATTTACATTGTTCGGACTGTTGTCCTCATTATTATTGCCATATTCACTCCTTCAACATCTGTCTATATTTCTGAGATGAGGTATTTTAACTATTTACACTATTTACATTGTTCGGACTGTTGTCCTCATTATTATTGCCATATTCACTCCTTCAACATCTGTCTATATTTCTGAGATGAGGTATTTTAACTATTTACACTATTTACATTGTTCGGACTCTTGTCCTCATTATTATTGCCATATTCACTCTTTCAACATCTGTCTATATTTCTGAGATGAGGTATTGTAACTATTTACACTATTTACATTGTTCGGAATGTTGTCCTCATTATTATTGCCATATTCACTCCTTCAACATCTGTCTATATTTCTGAGATGAGGTATTTTAACTATTTACACTATTTACATTGTTCGGACTGTTGTCCTCATTATTATTGCCATATTCACTCTTTCAACATCTGTCTATATTTCTGAGATGAGGTATTGTAACTATTTACACTATTTACATTGTTTGGACTGTTGTACTCATCTTTATTGCCATATTCACTCCTTCAACATCTGTCTATATTTCTGAGATGAGGTATTTTAACTATTTACACTATTTACATTGTTCGGACTGTTGTCCTCATTATTATTGCCATGTTCACTCCTTCAACATATGTCTATATTTCGGAGATGAGGTATTTTAACTATTTACACTATTTACATTGTTCGGACTGTTGTCCTCATTATTATTGCCATATTCACTCTTTCAACATCTGTCTATATTTCTGAGATGACGTATTGTAACTATTTACACTATTTACATTGTTTGGACTGTTGTACTCAACTTTATTGCCATATTCACTCCTTCAACATCTGTCTATATTTCTGAGATGAGGTATTGTAACTATTTACACTATTTACATTGTTTGGACTGTTGTCCTCATCTTTATTGTCATATTCACTCATTCAACATCTGTCTATATTTCTGAGATGAGGTATTGTAACTATTTACACTATTTACATTGTTTGGACTGTTGTACTCATCTTTATTGTCATATTCACTCCTTCTACATGTGTCTATATTTAAGAGATGAGGTATTGTAACTATTTACACTATTTACATTGTTTGGACTGTTGTCCTCATCTTTATTGCCATATTCACTCCTTCAATATCTGTCTATATTTCTGAGATGAGGTATTTTAACTATTTACACTATTTACATTGTTTGGACTGTTGTCCTCATCTTTATTGCCATATTCACTCCTTCAACATCTGTCTATATTTCTGAGATGAGGTATTTTAACTATTTACACTATTTACATTGTTCGGACTGTTGTCCTCATTATTATTGCCATATTCACTCCTTCAACATCTGTCTATATTTCTGAGATGAGGTATTTTAACTATTTACACTATTTACATTGTTCGGACTGTTGTCCTCATTATTATTGCCATATTCACTCTTTCAACATCTGTCTATATTTCTGAGATGAGGTATTGTAACTATTTACACTATTTACATTTTTTGGGACTGTTGTACTCATCTTTATTGCCATATTCACTCCTTCAACATCTGTCTATATTTCTGAGATGAGGTATTTTAACTATTTACACTATTTACATTGTTCGGAATGTTGTCCTCATTATTATTGCCATATTCACTCCTTCAACATCTGTCTATATTTCTGAGATGAGGTATTTTAACTATTTACACTATTTACATTGTTCGGACTGTTGTCCTCATTATTATTGCAATATTCACTCTTTCAACATATGTCTATATTTCTGAGATGAGGTATTGTAACTATTTACACTATTTACATTGTTTGGACTGTTGTACTCATCTTTATTGCCATATTCACTCCTTCAACATCTGTCTATATTTCTGAGATGAGGTATTTTAACTATTTACACTATTTACATTGTTCGGACTGTTGTCCTCATTATTATTGCCATATTCACTCCTTCAACATATGTCTATATTTCGGAGATGAGGTATTTTAACTATTTACACTATTTACATTGTTCGGACTGTTGTCCTCATTATTATTGCCATATTCACTCTTTCAACATCTGTCTATATTTCTGAGATGAGGTATTGTAACTATTTACACTATTTACATTGTTTGGACTGTTGTCCTCATCTTTATTGCCATATTCACTCCTTCAATATCTGTCTATATTTCTGAGATGAGGTATTTTAACTATTTACACTATTTACATTGTTTGGACTGTTGTCCTCATCTTTATTGCCATATTCACTCCTTCAACATCTGTCTATATTTCTGAGATGAGGTATTTTAACTATTTACACTATTTACATTGTTCGGACTGTTGTCCTCATTATTATTGCCATATTCACTCCTTCAACATCTGTCTATATTTCTGAGATGAGGTATTGTAACTATTTACACTATTTACATTGTTTGTACTGTTGTCTTCATCTTTATTGCCATATTCACTCCTTCAACATCTGTCTATATTTCTGAGATGAGGTATTGTAACTATTTACACTATTTACATTGTTTGGACTGTTGTCCTCATCTTTATTGCCATATTCACTCCTTCAACATCTGTCTATATTTCTGAGATGAGGTATTGTAACTATTTACACTATTTACATTGTTTGGACTGTTGTCCTCATCTTTATTGCCATATTCACTCCTTCAACATCTGTCTATATTTCTGAGATGAGGTATTGTAACTATTTACACTATTTACATTGTTTGGACTGTTGTCCTCATCTTTATTGCCATATTCACTCCTTCAACATCTGTCTATATTTCTGAGATGAGGTATTGTAACTATTTACACTATTTACATTGTTTGGACTGTTGTCCTCATCTTTATTGCCATATTCACTTCTTCAACATCAGTTTATATTTCTGAGATGAGGTATTGTAACTATTTACACTATTTACATTGTTTGGACTGTTGTCCTCATCTTTATTGCCATATTCACTCCTTCAACATCTGTCTATATTTCTGAGATGAGGTATTGTAACTATTTACACTATTTACATTGTTCGGATTGTTGTCCTCATCTTTATTGTCATATTCACTCCTTCAACATCTGTCTATATTTCTGAGATGAGGTATTGTAACTATTTACACTATTTACATTGTTTGGACTATTGTCCTCATCTTTATTGTCATATTCATTCCTTCAACATCTGTCTATATTTCTGAGATGAGGTATTGTAACTATTTAAACTATTTACATTGTTTGGACTGTTGTCCTCATCTTTATTGTCATATTCACTCCTTCAACATCTGTCTGTATTTAGGAGATGAGGTATTGTAACTATTTAAACTATTTACATTGTTCGGACTGCTGTCCTCATCTTTATTGTCCTATTCACTCCTTGAACATCTGTCTATATTTATGAGATGAGGTATTGTAACTATTTACACTATTTACATTGTTTGGACTGCTGTCATCACCTTTATTGTCATATTCACTCCTTCAACCTCTGCCTATATTTCTGAGATGTGGTATTGTAACTATTTACACTATTTACATTGTTTGGACTGCTGTCATCACCTTTATTGTCATATTCACTCCTTCAACATCTCTCTATATTTATGAGATGAGGTATCGTAACTATTTACACTATTTACATTGTTTGGACTGTTGTCCTCATCTTTATTGCCATATTCACTTCTTCAACATCTGTCTATATTTCTAAGATGGGGTATTGTAACTATTTACACTATTTACATTGTTTGGACTGTTGTCCTCATCTTTATTGTCATATTCACTCCTTCAACATCTGTCTATATTTCTGAGATGAGGTATTGTAACTATTTACACTATTTACATTGTTTGGACTGTTGTACTCATCTGTATTGCCATATTCACTCCTTCAACATCTGTCTATATTTCTGAGATGAGGTATTGTAACTATTTACAATATTTACATTGTTTGGACTGTTGTCCTCATCTTTATTGCCATATTCACTTCTTCAACATCAGTTTATATTTCTGAGATGAGGTATTTTAAATATTTACACTATTTACATTGTTTGGACTGTTGTACTCATCTTTATTGCCATATTCACTCATTCAACATCTGTCTATATTTCTGAGATGAGGTATTTTAACTATTTACACTATTTACATTGTTTGGACTGTTGTCCTCATCTTTATTGCCATATTCACTCCTTCAACATCTGTCTATATTTCTGAGATGAGGTATTGTAACTATTTACACTATTTACATTGTTTGGACTGTTGTCCTCATCTTTATTGCCATATTCACTACTTCAACATCTGTCTATATTTATGAGATGATGTATTGTAACTATTTACACTATTTACATTGTTCAGACTGTTGTCCTCATCTTTATTGCCATATTCACTCCTTCAACATCTGTCTATATTTCTGAGATGAGGTATTGTAACTATTTACACTATTTACATTGTTTGTACTGTTGTCTTCATCTTTATTGCCATATTCACTCCTTCAACATCTGTCTATATTTCTGAGATGAGGTATTGTAACTATTTACACTATTTACATTGTTTGGACTGTTGTCCTCATCTTTATTGCCATATTCACTCCTTCAACATCTGTCTATATTTCTGAGATGAGGTATTGTAACTATTTACACTATTTACATTGTTTGGACTGTTGTCCTCATCTTTATTGCCATATTCACTCCTTCAACATCTGTCTATATTTCTGAGATGAGGTATTGTAACTATTTACACTATTTACATTGTTTGGACTGTTGTCCTCATCTTTATTGCCATATTCACTTCTTCAACATCAGTTTATATTTCTGAGATGAGGTATTTTAAATATTTACACTATTTACATTGTTCAGACTGTTGTCCTCATCTTTATTGCCATATTCACTCCTTCAACATCTGTCTATATTTATGAGATGAGGTATTGTAACTATTTACACTATTTACATTGTTCGGATTGTTGTCCTCATCTTTATTGTCATATTCACTCCTTCAACATCTGTCTATATTTATGAGATGAGGTATTGTAACTATTTACACTATTTACATTGTTCGGACTGTTGTCCTCATCTTTATTGTCATATTCACTCCTTCAACATCTATCTATATTTCTGAGATGAGGTATTGTAACTATTTACACTATTTACATTGTTCGGACTGTTGTCCTCATCTTTATTGTCATATTCACTCCTTCAACATCTATCTATATTTCTGAGATGAGGTATTGTAACTATTTACACTATTTACATTCTTTGGACTATTGTCCTCATCTTTATTGTCATATTCACTCCTTCAACATCTGTCTATATTTCTGAGATGAGGTATTGTAACTATTTAAACTATTTACATTGTTTGGACTGTTGTCCTCATCTTTATTGTCATATTCACTCCTTCAACATCTGTCTGTATTTAGGAGATGAGGTATTGTAACTATTTAAACTATTTACATTGTTCGGACTGCTGTCCTCATCTTTATTGTCCTATTCACTCCTTGAACATCTGTCTATATTTATGAGATGAGGTATTGTAACTATTTACACTATTTACATTGTTTGGACTGCTGTCATCACCTTTATTGTCATATTCACTCCTTCAACCTCTGCCTATATTTCTGAGATGTGGTATTGTAACTATTTACACTATTTACATTGTTTGGACTGCTGTCATCACCTTTATTGTCATATTCACTCCTTCAACATCTCTCTATATTTATGAGATGAGGTATCGTAACTATTTTCACTATTTACATTGTTTGGACTGTTGTCCTCATCTTTATTGCCATATTCACTTCCTTCAACATCTGTCTATATTTCTGAGATGGGGTATTGTAACTATTTACACTATTTACATTGTTTGGACTGTTGTCCTCATCTTTATTGTCATATTCACTCTTCAACATCTGTCTATATTTATGAGATGAGGTATTGTAACTATTTACACTATTTACATTGTTTGGACTGTTGTACTCATCTGTATTGCCATATTCACTCCTTCAACATCTGTCTATATTTCTGAGATGAGGTATTGTAACTATTTACACTATTTACATTGTTTGGACTGTTGTCCTCATCTTTATTGCCATATTCACTCCTTCAACATCTGTCTATATTTCTGAGATGAGGTATTGTAACTATTTACACTATTTACATTGTTTGGACTGTTGTCCTCATCTTTATTGCCATATTCACTTCTTCAACATCAGTTTATATTTCTGAGATGAGGTATTTTAAATATTTACACTATTTACATTGTTCAGACTGTTGTCCTCATCTTTATTGCCATATTCACTCCTTCAACATCTGTCTATATTTATGAGATGAGGTATTGTAACTATTTACACTATTTACATTGTTCGGATTGTTGTCCTCATCTTTATTGTCATATTCACTCCTTCAACATCTGTCTATATTTCTGAGATGAGGTATTGTAACTATTTACAGTATTTACATTGTTTGGACTATTGTCCTCATCTTTATTGTCATATTCACTCCTTCAACATCTGTCTATATTTCTGAGATGAGGTATTGTAACTATTTAAACTATTTACATTGTTTGGACTGTTGTCCTCATCTTTATTGTCATATTCACTCCTTCAACATCTGTCTATATTTATGAGATGAGGTATTGTAACTATTTACACTATTTACATTGTTTGGACTGCTGTCATCACCTTTATTGTCATATTCACTCCTTCAACCTCTGCCTATATTTCTGAGATGTGGTATTGTAACTATTTACACTATTTACATTGTTTGGACTGCTGTCATCACCTTTATTGTCATATTCACTCCTTCAACATCTCTCTATATTTATGAGATGAGGTATTGTAACTATTTACACTATTTACATTGTTTGGACTGTTGTCCTCATCTTTATTGCCATATTCACTTCTTCAACATCTGTCTATATTTCTAAGATGGGGTATTGTAACTATTTACACTATTTACATTGTTTGGACTGTTGTCCTCATCTTTATTGTCATATTCACTCCTTCAACATCTGTCTATATTTATGAGATGAGGTATTGTAACTATTTACACTATTTACATTGTTTGGACTGTTGTACTCATCTGTATTGCCATATTCACTCCTTCAACATCTGTCTATATTTCTGAGATGAGGTATTGTAACTATTTACACTATTTACCTTGTTTGGACTGTTGTCCTCATCTTTATTGCCATATTCACTCCTTCAACATGTGATCACATTTCTGAAAAGATGTATTTATACAATATTTACATTGTTCAGATCGTTGTCCTTATCTTTATTCCAATATTCACAATGTTTCGACTGTTTTACGTGCCAAACTTAAAGAGTTCTTTTACGAAAACATCTAGAAGAAGCATGACTCATAGAACTAGAACAAGCAGGAATGAAATAAAGTGCCTAGTTTGAAACTCCAATCCCTTGAAGAAGGCCGGAGTGTACAACATCCGAAACATTGTGTATATGCCAACAAAGATGAAGACAACAGCCTGGACATTTTTTGGAATGAGGAATTGTCATCATTTCATCAATCATCGATTCCTAGAGTGATTCAATCGTATTGGGGACCG